>JAKSZU010000024.1:35666984-35909767 GCA_026018925.1 Tupaia tana
GGGGGATGGCCATGGCGCAATCCCTTCTCCTCCGTTCTCCTCTTGGGATCTTGGGCACGCACGCACACGCGCCCGGTGAGTTTAGGCCACCGGGTCTGGGACTCGAAACGCGGGTCGACTATGTGGGAGTCCAGCGACATAGCCATTATGCTAACTGCTGGTCCCCCTGCTTCTGCTTTGACCCCCTCCACACCACTTCTCCCCAATTGAATCCTAATATAGAGACCAGAGTGATCTTTAGGTAGGTCAACTCTTGTGTTTCCTCTGACCAAAATTCTTCAATGGTACTTTATTACACCCTCATATAAAATGAAGTTCAGTGGCCCAGCAGGTGGCAAGGTTAAGGTGCTGGACTTATTTGCTCTCAGTCTCTCTCAGGTGAGAGCACATGCCTATAAGAAATTTTAAAAATAGTAATAATGATGATAATAAAATTTATTTTTTTAAATGAAGTTCACCTCTTTTTCTAAAACTTCATCTTGTAGTCTCTGGAATTGTGCCTTGCTGTGGGAGGCTGTGCACCAGCGAGTCTGCCAAGGTCATTAGGTTTTGGTTTCTCAGAAAGCAAACAATTACACAATGCCAAAGGCCATGATTGGCTTCCCTTCAAAACCTCACCTTCAAAACCATACTCTGATTGGCCACTTCCCATAGCAAATCGGTGAGCTTAGAATTCCTAAGATTTGCATATTTGGCACCTCATGATTGGTCCACAAAAGCAACCAATCATAACCCACCTTTTACAATCCTTCATTTAACCAGTCACTACCCACCAGCATGTATGTAACCACGATCCCTGGCCCACAACCACCAGATGACCTTGAAGACCCTGAAGAGTTGTGACACTGTGTCGTCTCCATGCTGCCCACAATAAACGGATGACCCTGAAGAGTTGTAACACTGTGTCATCTCTGTGTTGTAACACTGCTTTGTTCGTCCCATCTCTCACTTCTTCCCTCAGGAAACCTATTTGACTGTCCCCTGGGTCAGGACACGTGGCACCCGAACAAGGGACCTGAGTATGAAGGATCCAGTGAAGAGCACCCAAGAAAGGCTGCAGAGGAAAACAAAAGGGGATGGCAGAGAATCGTCCAGAGAAAGGATGGCAGAGAATCGTCCAGGAGGGGATGGCAGAGAATCATCCTGAGAAAGTATGGCAGAGAATCGCCCAGGAGGGGACGGCAGAGAATCATCCTGAGAAAGGCCGCAGAGGAGGACAGCAGAGAATCATCCCGGTAAGTAACAAAAGTCGCTTACTCATAAGTAATAAGGATAATAATGGGACAAGAGCTTAGTCAGCACGAACAAGAGCTTAGCACAAGCTATTCATTTGGAACTTAAAAGAAGCCCTTGCCACTATAGTCACTAAGGGAAAGCAGATCATGCAAAATGATCAACCCCAGGAGGAGGCTATAGCCACCTCAGATCTAACCAAGGCTTCTAAAATTGAAAAAGAATAGGGAGAGGATCTTATTTCCCTAGATAGTGAGGACGAAGTTAAAAGCCCTGAAGGCGAGACAAAGCCCACAAAATCCAAAAAAAACTAAAAAAAAAAAAAACAACCTTAAGGCTCTACAAGAGCCAAAGAAAAATGAGTCATCAACTAGTTCAGAGGAGGGAATCCTAGAGGCCAAGGCTGACAAATATAATAACCTCGAATGGTTGCCCTTCAAAAAACGGCCGCCACCCTATAACACTGCCACCTCAGCACCACCTCTTATTGACCCAAAACAAAAAATAATCAATGAAATAAAACAATTAAAAGAACAAATTCGATTAGAAAAAGAACACCAGGAACTAATACTTTGGAACCAAGGAGCAGGAATTTTAGCTGCTTGTTTTATTGCAATTGTACCAGGTTATATATCTCAGTCAGTAGCTGGATACTTTGATAATGAAGACATTGCTATTTTGCACTTCAGTTCACATACTACTTGTGGGTAAAATCAGTAAAAACTGGGTCAGTTTTTTGGACAATGTGCTGCTGTTTATCATATTTCTATCTGGTTTCTGCTTGGGGTGGTTATGTGTTTATCATCAACCTTATTCCACTGCATGTGTTTGTGTTGTTACTGATGCAGAGATATAGCAAAAGAGTCAACATAGCATATAGTACTTTCTACATTGTGGATTTAATATTATCCATGCAGATACCTTTTGTATCACAATTAGAGAAACTAAAAACCAATACAGACAAAGAAACAAAACTAGTTCAGGGATCACATACGACAGACTTTGAGACATTCCCTGTTACAGAAACTACAGATCCCCAAAGACAGGTTTGGCGCTGTCGCAGCGGGTTTGACTTTAAAATGGTAAAAGAAATTAAGGTGGCGGTTGCCCAATACAGAGCTACTGCTCCATATACCTTAGCTATAGTTGAAGCTATGGCTGAGGGTTGACTCACACCGTCTGATTGGCAAACATTAGCCCGAGCTACACTTTCAAGAGGAGACTACCTGCTTTGGAAATCAGAATATGTAGAGGCTTGTAGGGAAACCACCTGCCACAATGCTCAAGCCAATAATGGCTGGACAGCCAAAATGTTAATAGAAGGAAACTATGCACACAATGAAAATCAAATGCATTATGACCCAGGGCTCTTTGCACAAATTCATAAGGCAGGCATAAATGCCTGGAAAAAACTCCCTGCCAAAGGAGATTTGAGCACCTCCCTTACTAACATTAGACAAGGGCCTGATGAACCTTTTTCTGACTTTGTACATCAATTAATTACCACATCAGAAAGAATATTCGGTAATGCTGATGCAAGTACAGACTTTGTAAAACAACTGGCATATGAAAATGCTAATGCCTATTGTCAGGCAGCCATTAGACCACACAGAAAAAAGACAGACCTGACAAGGTACAGACGTCTGTGTTCAGAGATCAGATCAGAATACCAACAGGGATTGACCATGGCCACTGCCCTTCAAGGATAAACCTTCCGCCAATTCCTTCACTGCAATAATCGAGGTCATTGTTTTAAATGTGGTTGCCCAGGACACATGGCAAAACAATGTAAAACAAAAAATATTAAAAATCAGAGACAGAATCAACCCCTTGAGTTAAGCAGTAAGTGCCAGAGGGGACGCCATCCTGCCAATGAGTGCAGGTCCAAAACAGATTTCCATGGCAGACCACTCACTTACTCTCAGGGAAATGGGAACAGGGGCAAGCTCCAGGCCTCGAGACCCAAACAAGTTTTGGGGGCAATGCAAACTGTTCCAACCAACAATCCATTTAAGACCTCTCCAGAGCGACTCCAGGAAGTGCAGGACTGGACCTCTGTTCCACCACCCACACAGTATTAACTCCTCAGATGGGGGTACAGGCCTTGCCTACCAGAATCTTTGGCCCTTTACTTCCAAATACCTTTGCAATACTCATGGGTCGTAGTAATGCCACTATGGAGGGACTTCAAATCTCTCCAGGAGTAATAGATAATGACTATGAGGGAGAAATAAAAATTATGGCTTCCTCTCCAAATTTAATCACAACTATTACAGCGGGAAAGTGCATAGCTCAACTCTTACTCCTTCCACTGCTTTCCACTCAAAATAACATCCAAACCTCCTCACGAGGTGAAAAAGGGTTCGGTTTCTCAGATGCTTATTGGGTCCAACAAATTTCCCCAAATAAACCAATGCTTACTTTATGGTTAGATGGTAAACAGTTTTCTGGACTTGTTGACACCAGAGCCGATGTTACCATTCTCAGAAAAGACAACTGGTCCCAAACTTGGCCCCTAACACCAACCCTTACCCACCTAAAAGGCAATGGTCAAAGCCAGAATCCAGAAAGGAGCGCTAAAGTATTACAGTGGAAAGACAGGGAAACCAAGGAACCATCCAACCCTTTATTATAGAAGGTCTCTCCATAAACCTTTGGGGTAGAGATTTGTTATCACAAATGAGCCTCATCATGTTCAGCCCTTCCGATACAGTTACTGCGCAAATCTTAACACAGGGTTATACACCAGGAAAAGGCTTAGGGAAAAATGAATCAGGTATATCCATCCCTTGATACCAAAACTTAAATTTAATAGGACAGTACTGGGAAATTTATCCTAGCTGCCATTGCTATACCATTCCTTTACACCCTTCAGATCAACAAAATGATCTCAAAACTCTCAGCCTTTATGTTCCCCTAACCGCAGCTACAGCGGTCGGCTCCACTGGCTTGGGTTATTCTCTCCATCTACGCCAAGTCACTGAGGGTCTTATCTCAGACCAACTAGATTCCCCAGCTGAGGTGGTTCTTCTAAATAGATGAGGTCTAAATCTCCTCCTGGCAGAACAGGAGAGTCTCTGTGTTGCTTTACAGGAACACTGCTGCTTTTGCGCCAATAAGTCCGGCATCGTTCATGACAACATACATCAACTCCAAGAATCTCTCCAACAACGTAGAAAACAACTCACCGATGGTCTGCCTGGAACGGTCTCCTCCCTTTCCTGCTCCCCCTCTTTGGCCCATTCATTGACCTTTTAATTGTTTGTTCACTGGGACCTGTTATATTTAATAGGCTCATGTCATTCCTCAAACAACAAATTGACTTGCTTACTATGTGGCCTATCCAGGTCCACTATACTAGATTGGAGATGGAAGACCATCACCCCTATACTGGTCTCACCTGAGGCGCTGAATTGGTTAGCCAAAGACGGGTAAGAGAATCTGATGAACCCAATAACTGTTCAGTCCTTCCACCTAAGACAGGAGGACCATCATAGCTATGGGACTCTCCAATGACGGGTAAGAATGGATGTACAGTTCCATAAACAACTCCAACCTAAGACAGGCATGATTTCCCCAGGCCTTTTCCTCATCTCTCAAATTAAAACAGAAAAGGGGGGATATGTGGGAGGCTGCGCACCAGCGAGTCTGCCGAGGTCATTAGGTTTCAGTTTCTCAGAAAGTAAAAAATTACACAATGCCAAAGGCCATGATTGGCTCCCCTTCAAAACCATACTCTGATTGGCCACTTCTCATAAAGGCCACAATTGGCTCCCCTTCAAAACCTCACCTTCAAAACCATACTCTGATTGGCCACTTCCCATAGCAAATCTTTGAGCTTAGAATCCCTCAGATTTGCATATCTGGCACCTCATGATTGATCCACAAAAGCAACCAATCATAACCCACCTTTTACAATCCCTTCATTTAACCAATCACTGCCCACCAGCATGTATATAACCATGATCCCTGGCCCACAATCGCCAGACGACCCTGAAGACCCTGAAGAGCTGTGGCACTGTGGCGTTTCCATGCTGCCCACAATAAACGGACGACCCTGAAGAGCAATAACACTGCATCATCTCCGTGCTGTTAACACTGCATTGTTCATCCCGTCTCACTCCTTCCTTCTGAAAACCTGTTCGACTGTCCCCTGGGTCAGGACACCTTGCTGGACAGCTTACTGTTCCTCAAATTTAGTAGAACTTCTCCTTCATGTGGATGCATGTGGCTGTCTCCCTGATAGTCTTCTAGGATTTGTTCAAACATGGTTCTCTCCAAAAAGACTACCTTCAACAGCTATGTAAAATCCAAATGCCCTGCAGATGAAGAATTTCCCTTATCATGTTCCATTTTTCGAGTCTCTATGGTATGTATAAACTTCTAAAAAAATATTATCTACTTATTTTTTGATCTGTTATTTATTTTCTTCTACCCTGACAAGACTCTAAGATCATGAACAGGAATTTTTATTTGTTCTGCACTCTGTATTATCTTGAGAACCTAGAATACATCTACATATAATAGTTTCTCAATAGATATTTATAGAAGGAATAAGCAAATCTCTGAAATCTATAGAACCAACCTGTGAGAAAACGTGTACACTCAGATCATTGACCATGTCTGGTGAAAGTAAAACAAACTAAATTAATCTACACTAGACTTCAAGTCCCAAATCATTCTGAGAACTTTTCAAAATATTTTCAAAATATATCATTGTATATAAATTACTGTAAATCATATATGTATTTTTAAACATTTACATATCTTAGTTATACAATAAATTTGGAAAACCATGAGATAAAATACTAACTTTATTGCCATATATTTAGAAAAGTTGTTTAAAATACAGCATTAAGTACTAAGGTTGGAAACTATTGCAATTACCAAAAAGCTTCCTAAACTTTGGGACCAGCAGTTAGCGTAATGGCTATGTTGCTGGACCCCCACATAGTCAACTGTGGTTTGAGTCCTGGACCCGGTGGCTTAAACTCACACCAGGCACATGTGCATGCATGCCCAAGATCCCAAGAGGAGAATGGAGAATAAGGGATTGCGGCGTGTCCATCCCTCTTGGGAGGTGATTTCTCACTTTTTATCTCTCTGTCTCTCTCTGTATGTCTGGTGAGCACATGTGCCCTATAGCAAAAACCTTTCAAAAAAAAAAAAAAAAAAAAAGCTTCCTAAACTTTATTTGCTCTTATCACTTTAATAAAGCCTTTCAAAATATCAGTATGGGGAGCAGCAGTTAGCGTAATGGCTATGTTGCTGGACTCCCATGTAGTCGACCACGGTTCAAGTCCCAGACCCAGTGGTTTAAACTCACACTGGGCGCGTGTGTGTGTGTGCCCAAGATCCCGAGAGGAAAAAGGAGGAGAAGGGATTGCCACATGGACATCTCCCCTGGGAGGTGATTTCTCACTTTCTGTCTCTTTGTCTCTCTCTGTCTGCCTGGCGAGCACACGCGACCTATACCAAAATCCTCTGGAAAAAAAATCAGTATGGAAAGTATTTTTTCCCCCTTGAATATCCATAGTTTCTATTTTGTACTTGTATTTAGCCCTTTTCTTGAGCTTCCTTGTATCTGCTTTGGTTTGAAAGGCGTTGGAATGAATGAAAAGTCACTTTTTCCACACTCCCCAACATCTATGATCACTAGATCTCTGTAATTTATGTCCAATTTATTTGTGCCAAGATAGTTACTCTCTAAGACATTTCTCACCAGAAAGAAGTTAGGTTTGGGTATGTGTGTGTCAAATGAGACACAGTGAAGTGGTGAAATCGAAATTCATGAGACAGAAGGCATTTCACTTACTACTCATGGGTCTCAAAAACAATTATGTTTACCCACATGAAGTTGATGACAAGTACAGATGCAGCAGGAACATCAACCAATGGCTGAGGAGGATGTAAGAGAGGACCTAAATTAGTAGAACTGATTTACGTGATTCTGGTATTGAACATTAAGGGTTTTTTTATTCCTATTTCTTTTTTAAAGAAAGGTTTTTGCAATAGGGCCTGTATGCTCACCAGAAAGAGACAGAAAGTGAGAAATTACCTCCTGGGGGGATGGCCACACCACAATCCTTTGTCCTCCATTCTCCTCTCAGGATCTTGGGCACACACAAACTCGTGCCCAGTGTGAGTTTAAGCTATACAGTCCAGGACTCATAACCATAGTCAACTATGTGGGAGTCCAGTCATGTAACCACTATGCCATTTGCAGGTCCCAAGTTTTTACTTTTTTTTTTTAATGAGACCTTTTTGCTTTAGTGCTGGGGACTATGCTCCAGCTGGGGTGGGTACACAGGAAGGCGACACAGATGAACAAAGTCAGGCCAAGACTTCAATGTCCTTTTGCATGTTCTCAGCTGACTACAGCCAGAGTAAACTCCAGACTGCAGCCCTGATGGCCAGGAGTCATGTGTATTTATTATAGAAGGAGTTTTAAACAGTAGTAGGATGGGTGAGGGGAAATAAGTGAAACACTTTACTCTAAAAGGTAAAGCATTCAAAGTACAGGAACAATAATCATAAAACATGACATCTGTTTTGTTTAGGTATAAATATAAACAGTCATAATTTTTAGAATGATAAAGTCCATTTTTCGAGTGCATTTTCTTCTTAGATCTTGATTACCGGGGAGGGTCTTTGGATGAGAGGGTTCCCAGGAATTTTAATAACCTCAGTCCCAGACCAGCTTGATCACTTTAGTCCCAGATTGGCTTGAGAACTTGAGCCTCAGGCAAAGGTGGCAGCAAATTGCTGGCCTAGAAATAAATCCTGTCTGGTTTAGTAAAGACAAGGTTCCTATATACCAAAGGGAAATACTTATCTCTGGGGTAGTCCACAGCTAAGAGGGTGAGTCTACATAGGAAAGGAATGTGGTCTTGTGAGTAGCTAAATGACAGACCTAAAGGTTACTGTGTACTTGGGACCCTCTACTTGCTTCTCTATACAATGACTGCGGCTTGGGGAATGGCAATCTTCCCTTGTCCTGAGAGTAAGGGTGGCTTATGGTCTTTGGGGTAACAGCACCTCATGGATGAGTCCCTGAGCCCCCTCCCGGCTACTGAGATCTTTTCACCCATTATACCTTTAACCTAAACCTTTCTAATGCTTATCTATGTAAACCCCAGTAGGAGAAGTGAATGTAGCATTCTTTATTGACATTTTCCAGGAGGGTGGGGTGAGTCTAATGGGAGTAACTCCTGTTCGCAGCCGCCGCCTTAGTGGATCTGCATTCTTTCAGGATTATTGTAAAAGTTATAGTAAGGCTGGTGGTGCCTTTATGGGGTACCGGGGTATGGCAATAAGGCCCATGGCACAGAAATTGAGTGCAGGCCAGTACAGCGACACAATAGAGAATTAGAACTCGAAAAGCTGTTGACCTTGCTAACAGTTCTTCTCAGCCGAGTCCTTGCTCTTTACGCCTGAGGGCCAGTTCTTTCATACTCAGCTTGTGTTAACTGCATGGTCCCAGCACTTTAGGGTGCCTGTGCTTACCAGAGAGAAAGAGAGAGACAGAGAGACAGAAAGAGAGAAATCACCTCCCCAGGGGGAATGGCCACACCCACAATCCCTTCTCTTCTACTATCCTCTCAGGATTTTGGGCGTGCACACACATGTACCTGGAATGAGTTGTAAGCTGCCAAGTCTGGGACTGAAACTGCAATAGACTAAATGGAAGTCCAGAACATACCCATTATGCCATCTGCTGGCCAACCATTAAATTTTATCATAGTGACTGTGGGATGTGTTGGATTATGGGTCAATATGAGAAGAGACAAGTGGGGACATATAACAAACAACCTGGACCAAGGTATTGAAGTATGACTGGGTTTTGAACAATTTCTGTCAAGCCTAAAAATGAATGCCAAGGCAACAACTTCATTAAACAAATTTATGACAAGAAAAAAATTAAAATTGTAACTCACTATTTTAAAAATTTCATTTCTTAAGAAATGATAAGTCATTTAAATAAATTACTCTACCTAGAAAAAAATGTGTAGATCACAATAACATACAATATGCAATGAGCTCATGTAAATCTCCTGTGTGGGAAATGAAACCTACAAATAAGATATGATTCCAGTTCCTTCCAGATCATAGATTCTAGTTACTATAAGAAAATAGCCTTCTGAAATTATGGTACAGATCACAGTGCAAGAGCAAATAACTGAATGATCAGGACTGTGACCTAGAGTTCAGCTTCTGCAGCAGCACATTTGTCTGGCCTTGGGGATGTTCTTGTTCCTGAGAATACCCAATTATTAAAGCAGTTGGCTGGGAGTTCATTGTATTCAAGATCATCCCTTCCATCGATGGAGAACCAGCCTCAAGGGAGGCAACCAGAATGATGTAAATCTGTGCAATCATGGGTGCTTAATTGGGTGCTCCATTTCCTTAGCCTGATTCTGTCATGCAGAGAATGTATGCTCATGATGTATCTCCTAAGAAGCTGAACAAAACTTTTCTATTTTCATCTAAAAATACACACAACTCTAATTCATGAAGGAACATGAAATACTTTGGAAAAGGCTCTGGCTACCTCTTTTAAAAACTGTTGTTAATAGAAGAGAATATAAATCCCTTGATGAGCCAGAGAAATTAGATTCTTGACTTCTGCTTTAAATATTTCAAGGTGTAAACAAGCAAAAAGAAGCCTGTACATTTCAGTGATTATACGCCCAATTTATCTTTTGAATATTTCTTATTCAAGGTTCTTCAAATCCATGAATATAGAACCAGCAGATACGGAGGGCTGATTAACCAGTCAGTACATATATACAAACACGCAAAAGTTTTCACTACAGCATTGCTAAAATTGAAGAAAATTGAAATAATGTAAATCTCTACATACTGACATTGAACTCTGTCAATGACAAATTATTCATTAAAATATGAAGTATAATACATATGTATATATGTTGTGATCTATGGTTGCATAACTACATTACTGAATTGCATGTACAAGTTCACTTTTTCCATGTACAAATGCCTACCTGAAAGAATAAACCATCACAAGTAACTTATGCACGTAAAGCATTTTCCAGAAATCAAAATTAGAACTCAGTGTATGAGATTCAGGGCCTTTGCTCTCTGTTCTACACCATGCAGTCTCCCTAATTCCCGCTTCTGGGACTTTGCTGATCTGTTCCTTCTGCTGGGAATAGCCCCCAGTCTTCCTTTCTCTTAGTCATAGTAGCATTAAGGCTTAAATATTTTTTTTCCTCTCATTTCCTCAAGTCATAGTTATTTTATTGCCATTGTTTAAAGTTTATTAATCCTGTCCCTTATTTAAGAAAATGGGGCACATCTGAAAAGGTGTTGGAATATTTGTCTATTCAAGTAATTGGGAAATATAAGGGAGAGGCTTCACAAAGAAATAAGACCATTCATTATAATTGTCCTCGTGTTCATTAGAACAGCCTTTAAAAGAAGACTTCTTACTTTCACTTGGTGAAAGAAAGTAAGTACACAGAGAAAGCTGATGCTGTGATTCATCACTGGACTGAATGAAGTTCAAGGTAATGTGAAGTTCTTAATTTTGTCTGAAGCTTATCAAAGCATACAAATGGTGGGGATCAGCATGTGGCATGGTGCGTTAAGGTGCTAGACACTCCCACATGGTCGACCAGGGTTCAAGTCCTGAATCTGGTGGCTTGCTTTTTCACTTCCTCTCTCTCTCTCACTCTCCACCCTCTCACTCTCTCTGGTCAAATTAAAAAATAAATGAATGAATAAATAAAATAAATAATAAATAATAATTTAAAAAAACAAATGGTAAAAAAAAATAAAAATAAAAACACAAAAAACAGCCAGATTAAATGGCCTCATTGAGCCTGGTTGACTAAGAAATTGCAGCCAGACCATGAGGACCATTTGCTGTCACACCTGGAGGCTGGGGTGGCACTACTACCTGTGTCCATCCAGCTCTTTGCAGTTTCCTTCTAACTGACAAAATATCTTGGCTTGTTTTGGTGCCCAATGTGTACTTACTATTCTATTAGGGATTTTGAGAAATGTGTAAGAAGTACATCTCCCTGTGGAAATAAGACAAACATGTAATAAACATGAAATAATGATATGGCAAAAACAATGAGAAGGTAGACTAAATACTTCGGGTGGTAAAGGTGATGACAGGCATTTAGAAGAAAAGTTTGATACAAGTCATGGTAATAGGCAAAGCTAGAGCTTAGAGCCATAAAGACATAACCAGGAAACCAATTTAAATGTGTGAATTCTGTTTTCTCACTCTTTATGAATGTTGCTTTATTTAACCTTTACAGGAGGGGTCAGGAGACGGAAGTATTGCAGGGGTGTGCGGGGGAGCTAAAAGGAATAGCAGAAAGAAACTATAAAGAAGATAAACAATTTTTAATTTTCTTTCTTTGTTTTTATAAATTCTGCTATTGGTCATGTGCACTCACTGGACAGAACAAGAGAGAGAAAAAAAATGAGAAAGCAACCCCTGGAGGGGTAGCCACACCACACCTTTTTTTTTTCTTTTTTTGGAGAGGTTTTTGCTATAGGGCACCTGCTCTCGCCAGAAAGACTGAGAGAGACAGAGAGACAGAAAGAGAGAAATCACTCCCCGGGGGGATGGCCACTCTGCAATCCCTTTTTCTCCATTCTCCTCTTGGGATCTTGGGCACACATGCCTGGTGTGAATTCAAGCCACTGGGTCCGGGACGCGAACCGTGGTCAATTGTATGGGAGTCCAGCGACATAGCCATTACTCTAACTGCTGGTCCCACCATACCACACCTTAATCCTTTCCCTGTTTTTTCCTCTTTGGGGCATACATGAACAGGCATCAATTGTGGTTTTCAAACTCCTAGGTCTGGAACTTCAACTGTGCAATTGGCCATGTGGGATCGAGCTACCCTAATCACCACAACACTGGCTGGTCCATTACACAATTTACCTAAACCTCACTTGCTGCTTTGGAAATCCAGATAATCATAAGGCTTTATATAGCTACTTGCAATGAATAAGAAGAGGTTATTTGCATATTGGCCATCAATACTAAGCAATACAAGAGTAGTTGTCATTTGCTTTTTACTAACTGTGCTGCTGTAGAATTGAGGCTTGTGTAGGTTGAGATTACAAAGTCAGTAGTAGCCTGGCTGAGATTTGCAAGTCCCTTTGCTATGTTTTAATCAAGGGCTGTTTTGTGAGTACAAAAAGACAGGTGTAGAAAGAAATGGAGTTTTCTTGCTCTATGTGGGCGGGACTGACGATGTTATAAATAAAGTAGAGAGATAGAGAAATTAATTCCAATAAATAATGGAGAGGGACCTGGTGGTAGGAGTTCAACATAAGGTGAGAAATTTCAACTTTTTTCTGTATCAAAAGGGAGTTGCTCTAAGTTTCAAGCCTCAGGAAAACAGGGCTTAGATATTGCCCAGAGCTGCCGCTTTTAATTCTTTATACGTGAAATGAACCCTCTAAGAAAATATTATCCAGAACATAAACAATTACTGCAAATTAAGAACTGACTGAGTTTGAAGAGCTCAGAGTCACTCCTATTGCTTCTCATCCAGTGGACCAACTGCTATGATTTGAATGCACCCACCCCCCAAAACTATGTACTGAAATTTGGTCGTGATGGGATTAAGGGGGTGAAGATTTAATCCAATTATGGCATTAAAAGGTTTGTGGGAGGTGATTAAGATTAAATAAGGTCATCAGGACGAAGCCTCTATGACTGAATCCTGGTGATTTACAAGGTGGAAAGAGAATGGCACACAGACATGACACATCTCACCATGTGGTGTCCTGTGCCCCCCTCAAGGCTCTACAGAGTGTCCCCAGCAGCAAGAAGACCCTCAGCAGGTATGTCTTCTTGACCTTGGAACTCCAAATTCATGAGTTGTGCAAACCTCTATTCTTTGTAAATTACTTAGTGTGGTATTCAGTCATTAGGGTTAGAAATAGGATAAACCACTATTCTTATACTGCAAATGAAGAACCTGAGGCTCATAAATGCCAACAGCATGCCCAAACCACAGCAATACAAGCAAACTGGAATCAAACCTACTTCTCACTCCTGACTGTATAGTCAGAGCACCTTATACTTCACAAGGGCTACTCCAAGAAAGACCTCCGTTATTGGACTAGGAGAGAGAGAGGAGGATATTAAATAACATGGGATGTTTCCAGTCTCCTGTTGCTATTCTACACTTTATGTAAGGCGTGGGAATGGTGTGAGTGATTACACAGCAGGAGTGACCCCTAGCAGTCACAGAGAGGTATAATTCAAATATCATTGTAAAGCAATACTCTGCAAAATTCCTAAATGTGGAAGCCAGACTGTGTTTATAAGTACTCTGTAATTGGAAGCAGGTTTTCATTAAAACATTCCTACTGGTTGTAGTAGTAATTCTGAAACACCACATAATCTATTCTTTGCTCCAATGGTGGAGCAGAGCAGATAAAATTTGAGCTATAATATCAAAATGCCAGCACCACAGCATGACAGTTATATAATCCAGTGCAAACTGTTTAAATTCCTAGGGCATCAGTTCCTTTTTTTGCAGTGAGAATAGTAAAGGTACCTCATGTGGTATCATGAGGTTTAACTAAGGTAATGCATCTACCATATCTGCAACAGCACCCCAAGATATAGTCAACCTAAGAGTTAATGAATTAAGTGTTGTCATTGTTATTATTTTTTAGATATTTACCTGTACACATAATATAGTGCAGCATGGGCATATGAAAGTGATAAGAAAAGGGAAAGAGAGGGAGAGAAAGTACTCTCCAGGCTCTGGTCAAGGTCCAGTCCCATTTTTCCAATGCTTCATCCTCTCAGAGCCCAGGCTATTGAATGCATGCCCAGTGTGTTTTCATATGTCCTTCCTAAGCCAAAGAGAAAGAGAGAGCATGTACCCCTAACATGGTCTTATTGACATGCTATACCTCCAACCTCAGCCAGCCCCAGACAATGGGAACACATGTGTCCAGTATAATCAGGGAGGCCTCCAGATGTAAATCTGGGATCTTCCCATGTGGGTAAGCCACTTTGCTACCATTTGTCTCCTTGTTGTGATCAAAATTACAACAAGAAATTCTATGATCTATTTATGAGAGGGGAAATGTAGCAATGACTTAGATTGATTCTATTGAATCATTATATCATACATCTGAACCTTAGCTACACCATCATCATTTGTAATCTTCATCACTGAATGATATTAGTCAAGGACTATATAATGATTAGTGTTAGGTAGATGTTGATGATTTAGAAAAAAAGCACAAAAGTATAAGAGAATGACTATATTGTTTGAAAATAGAGCTCAGAAGGAATAACCCATTTCAAATGATAGTTTTTAAGATAAAAGGGATAATAACTATAATAGATTTAGCATAGCCATGGGTAAATAATGAACTCCCAGAATAATTATAATAGAAGCAATATTTGTATTTGGGGCATTGATTCTGAACTCAGAAAATATGGTGCACATTTCTGGCTTCACCACTCACTATCCATGCCAACTTGATTACATTTCCCAAACTCCATGACAGTGAGTTTTTTCATTTGTTTGTTTGTTTTATATTTGTTTTTCCTACATAATATAAAGTTACTTGTAGAGTTATTCCAGTGCCTGGAATGAGGTAGGTGCTCCAAAAGGTTGGCTATTAAAAATAACAATTACAGAGACCAGCAAGTAGCGTGGTGATTAAAGCACTGTGCTCCAACATGACTGACAGTAGCTTGAGTCCTGGACCTACTGGCTCTCTTTCTCACTATCTCTCTCTCTTTCTTGCTCTCTCTCTGTCATGCTGGTGAATTCATGTGCCCTGTAGCAAAATTAACAACAATAATAATGATTGTAATAATAATTAAATAATTCTTTTAAAATTAATTATAAATGGAGGAGAAGGAAAAAGAGAAATTATTTCATATGAGAGAATTACTTAAAAAGAGAGAAGAGTCATGAAGTGAACTTGCATTAATGAAGTATCTAAATTTAAAACTCTTTATTTAGTACATTCTTTTTTTTTAAAGAGATTTTGGCTAAAGCAAAATGTGTGCTTGCCAGAGAACACCCCCTAAGGGAGAACACCCATGTTGCAATCCCTTCTCCTCCATTCTCTCAGGATTAGGGCGTGCACACAAGCCCAGTGTGTTTTAAGCCACCGGGTCAAGGAATCAAACACTTGAAAGTCCAGGAACATAACTTATGCCATCTGCTGGTCCCTATTTAGTAGGTTCTTAAAAGTTAAGTATTTGGAGGGTGAGTAAATGTATAATTATGACCAACAAGCTCCCCAAGATCCTGGAAATAGAGAGGCCTAATAATCACAAATAAAACTACATATTTATTTTTTAGGTTCCCCAACTTTCAGCTGAAACTCATGTCAATACCTGATAAATGGAAAGCAAAAACAATGTGACAGAATTCATCCTTTTGGGTATTACAGAGAACCCAGAGCTAACGAAAATATTTTCTGCTGCGTTTCTAATCATGTATGTTGCTACACTTTTGGGAAACTTGCTCATTATAGTAATCTTAATAACATAGTCAGAATCTACCATCACCTATGTACTTTTTTTTTAACCTTCTTGTCCTTTTTGGATGTCACCTACTCTTCCGTCATCACCCCCAAGGTGATTGTGGACTCCCTCTCTTAAAGCACAACCATCTCCCTGGAAGGCTGCATGACCCAGCTCTTTGCAGAGCACTTCTTTAGTGGTGTGGGCATCATCCTTCTCATAGTAATGGCCTATGACCGTTATGTGGCCATCTGTAAGCCCCTGCACTACATGGTCATCATGAGCCCTCGGGTGTGCTTCCTGATGGTGGGAGGGGCTTGGGTGGGGGGATCCCTGCATGCCACAGTACAACTTCTCTTCATGTACCAAATACCTTTCTGTGGCCCCAATGTCATTGATCACTTTATATGTGCGTTGTTTCCGTTGTTGAAACTTGCCTGCATGGACACCCACACCATGGGTCTCTTAGTCATCCTCAACAGTCGGGCGATGTGTATAGCTATCTTCTTTATCCTAATTGCTTCATATATAGTTATCTTTTGTCCCCTGAAATCTTACAGTTCTGAAGGGCAGCTCAAAGCTCTCTCCACCTGTTGCTCCCACCTCACAGTGGTCATGTTGTTTTTTGTGCCATGTATTTTCTTGTATGTGAGGCCTGTGGCTACCTACCCCATAGACAAGGCTATGTCTGCCATCTGGTATAATCGTTCTACCCATGTTAAATCCCTTGATCTACACTTTGAGGAATGCAGAGGTGAAAAATGCCATGAAAAAACCGTGGATGAAACATAAGATTGTGGTTGGCAGGTAATAGTCTTGCTAATAATATGACGTATTTTCTTTTTTTTCTTTTTTTTCATTTATTTATTTTTACATTTTTCCACAAACATTTACTTTACATAGCAAAAAATTTTAGCTCATACTCCATAATTCTTGACAGTTTACAAACAATTTTCAAAATCTCAAAATACTGAATTTTAAAGATAATGTTCAAAATATGTCTTATAATTTTGTATAATTTTAAAACTCTATAACAACATAAGCAGAACGATTTCAAAAATATATATATATACATATATATACACATATATATATGTATATATATATATATATATACAAATATATATATATGTGTATATATATATATATATATATATATATATACATATATACACACACACACACACACACACACACATTTAGAGTGCAGACACTTGGTATATATTAAGTGGAGACATACAATGCCTCTCCTTCATAGCATGGCTTGCTTCACTCAACAGTAAGTCTTCCATATTCATCCACTTCCTTTCAAAAGCCAGGGATTTGTTGTTTTTTATGGATGAATAGTATTCCATTGAGTATATGTGCCACAGTTTTTCTAACCATTCATCAGTTCGTGGGCATTTAGGTTGTTTCCATGACTTAGCAATCGTGAAAAGTGCCGCAATAAACATCGATGTGCAAGCACTTTTCTGATTAAGTATTCTTCTGTCCTTCGGGTAGATACCAAGGAGTGGGATTGCTGGATCATATGGTAGCTCTATTTGTAGATTTTGGAGAAACCTCCAAATTGTTCTCCACAGTGGTTGTACCAATTTACAGTCCCACCAGCAGTGTAAGAGAGTTCCCTTTTCACCACACCCTCGCCAGCACGTATCATTTTTTTTTTTTTTTAATCTTAGACATTCTGACTGGGGTTAGGTGATATCTCATTGTTGTTTTGATCTGCATTTCTCTTACAATGAGGGATGTTGAGCATTTTTTCATATGCCTTTTACCTATTCGTATGTCATCTTTAGAAAGTGTTTTTTTCAACTCATTCTCCCATCTTTTAATAGGATTGATTGTCTTTTTCTGGAACAGCCGCTTGAGTTCCTTGTGGATTCTCGTTATCAGTCCCTTGTCTGATGCATAGTTTACAAAAATATTTTCCCATTCTGAGGGCTGTCTGTTCACACTAATCACTGTGTCTTTTGCCATGCAGAAACTTCTTAGTCTGATGTAATCCCACTTGTCTATTTTAGGAATCATAGACTGTGCATTGGGAGTCTTATTTAAGAAGTTTTTCCCTACCCCAATGTCTCCCAGATTTTTCCCGGTGTTTTCAAGGAGCAGTTTTATAGTCTGAGGTCTTAGATTTAGATCTTTGATCCACCTTGACTTTATTTTTGTCAGAGGTGAGAGGTAGGGGTTCAGATTCATCTTTCTGCAAGTGGAGATCCAGTTTTGCCAGCACCGTTTGCTGAAGAGGTTTTCCTTTTCCCACAGGATTGACTGGTGCCCCTTGTCAAAAATCAATTGGCTGTATGTTTAAGCATTAATTTCTGGGGACTCTATTCTGTTCCATTGGTACACCTGTCTGTTCCTGTGCCAGTACCATGCTGTTTTGATTACCACAGCTTTGTAGTAAATTTTTGGGTCAGGGAGTGAGATGCCGCCCACTCCATTCTTCTTGTGCAAAACTGCTTTGGCAATACGGGGTCTTTTATGATTCCAGACAAACGTTATAATTGTCTTTCCTAGATCTGTGAAGAATGTGTCTGGTACTTTGATTGGCATTGCATTAAATAGGTAGATTAATTTGGGTAAGATTGCCATTTTGATTATATAAATTCTTCCAATCCAGGAACATGGGATGTCCTTCCAATTTTTGGGTCATTTTCAATTTCTTTTTTTATCTTCTCATAGTTTTACTTATGGAGGTCTTTAACTTCTTTAGTTAGATTTATCCCTAAGTATCTTATACTTTTTGTGGCTACGGTAAATGGAACAACTTTTTTCAGTTCCATCTCAGTCTGCCTGTTGTTCGTATACAGAAATGCTATAGATTTCTGGATATTAGTTTTGTATCCTGCAACATTACCGTATTCATGTATTACTTCCAGAAATTTTTTTATGGAAACAATTGGGTCTTCTATGTATACAATCATGTCATCTGCAAACAGAGAGAGTTTCACCTCTTCTTTTCCTATTTGAATGCCTTTTATTTTTTCCTCTTTTCTGATTGCAATGGCCAAGACTTCTAGTACTATATTGAAGAGGAGTGGAGAAAGTGGACATCCTTGTCTTGTACCCGTTTTTAGTGGAAAAGCTTTCAGATTTCTCGATTGAGGATGATGTTCGCTATGGGTTTTTCATAGATAGCTTTTATTGTGTTGAGAAATGGCCCTTCTATGCCCATTTTGCTGAGAGTCTTGATCATGAAGGGATCTTATATCTTATCAAATGCTTTTTCTTCGGACCAGCAGTTAGCGTAATGGCTATGTCGCTGGACTCCCACGTAGTCGACCGCGGTTCGAGTCCCGGACCCGGCGGCTTAAACTCACGCCAGGCGCGTGTGCGTGCGTGCCCAAGATCCCAAGAGAAGAATGGAGGAGAAGGGATTGCGGCATGGCCATCCCCCCTGGGGGGTGATTTCCTGCTTTCTATCTCTCTGTCTCTCTCTGTCTGTCTGGCGAGCGCACGCGCCCTATAGCAAAAACCACTCCAAAAAAAATGCTTTTTCTGCATCAATTGATATGACTATATGGTTTTTATCTTTCTTCCTATTAATATGGTGTATTACATTTATGGCTTTGCGTATGTTGAACCAACCTTGCATTCCTGAGATAAAGCCTACCTGATCATGATGTATAATGTTTTTGATAAGTTGTTGTGTACGATTTGCTAGTACCTGGTTGAGAATCTTCCCATCTATATTCATCAGGGATATTGGTCTATAGTTTTCCTTCCTTGTCCTGCCCTTATCAGTTTTAAGGATAAGGGTGATAGAGGCTTCGTAGAATGAATTAGGAAGAGATTCACCCTTTTGGATATTTAGAAATAACTTGAGCAGAATGGGGGTTAACTCTTCTTTGAAAGTTTTGTAGAATTCAGAGGTGAATCCATCAGGGCCAGGGCTTTTCTTTGTTGGGAGGTTATTTATAACTGATTTGATCTCCTGGCTTGTTATGGACCTATTCAGACTTTCTATATCCTCCTGGCTCAATCTAGGTAGATTATACCTGTCCAGAAATTTGTCCATCTCATCCAAATTATCTTGTTTCTTGGCATACAGATGTTCATAGTATCCTCTAATAATGTTTTTTATTTCTACTATGTCTGTTGTTATTTTGCCTGCTTCATTGCAGATCTGATTCACCTGGTTCTTTTCTCTCTTGTTCTTAATAAGTCTCGCTAGTGGTGTATCAATTTTGTTTATCTTTTCAAAGAACCAGCTTTTACTTTCAATATGACATATTTTCTATCCGAAGTTGTTCTTTCAGAAATATGTTAGAAATGATAAAGTCCATTCTCCACTGGCAGTCAATGGGACCTTCAAAAATATTAATCTGCTTTATGATCTGAGTATTTATAATGTGAAGATTATGATACTTTCACGCTGTTACCCTTCCTTAGTTTCTCATTCTTTTAGAAACTTTTGACTTGTCTTAGAACTTCCTTTTCATTTTTACAATGCTTCCATCTCTCCCAACACTTTTTCAAAATATAATTATTTAATTGTATTGATTATTATTATTTTTAAATTTGCTATAGGGCACATATGATCACCAAAGAGAGAGAGAGAACGCAAGCCACTAGGTCTTGGACTTGAATTACGATCAGTCAAGAAGTCCACTTTCTTAACCACCATATCAACTGCCGGCCATGTCAAACACTTATTGAGTCCCTCATCTTCACATGCATCAGTCCCATTGGTTCTTTTTTCCATTTGCCCCAGAGCAATGAAAGTCTTTTCTCACTTCAATGCTGGTATATCTTCCTCTCTGAAAATGAGTCCCCTTCTTCCTCATATGGCTGTTCCTCTGATTGTCTCTCTCTGTCTTTTTTTGTAGAAGTTTTTGCCTTAGGGCATGTGTGCTCACAAGGGAGAGAGAGAGTCAGAGAGAGAGAGAAAGAGTGAGAGGCAAAGTGAGAAATCACTCCCCAAGGTGGATGGACATGCTGCAATTCTTTCTCCTCCCAAAATCTTGGGTCCACACATACATGCATCCAGTGGCATGAGTTTCAAGCCAATGTGTCTTCTACTCAAACTTTACAGTGTGGAAGTCTAGCAATGTAACCTCTAGGCCATCTGCTGACCTCCCTCTGTTTCTCTTTAACTTTTGGTCCTAAGTCTTAACCCATGACCAAATTAAGTGTAATTTCCTGAGAAGCCTTCCCCCATTACTCTATTCAAAATTCTTCCTCTACTGCCATTATTCTTTATCTCCAACATTTTCATTTTCTTCATAACAATGATCAAGAGTATAATTATTTCTGTATAATTATGAATTGACTAACCTTATTTTCTATCTCCTTCTCAAGATTGAGTGTTTTATAAGTAAGAAGAGCACATTAGTTTATCACTTCTATAACTAGTAACTAACTTTTAAATGATATATTAATTTTTTATAATCAATCACTGTGTATCATTACACCATACCAAATGAATTTTTCCATTCTGAATACACTGCATATTGGTGCAAAGACATTGCCATATAAATTACAATCAATAGATTTCTTTCCATTTTGGGTCTCATAAATGTTTTCTTCTTTCTTCTTTCCCATGATTCCTTACCTGTCACCCTCTCCCATTTCTCACACTTCTCCCACACTGCCTCCAGTATCACCATTGCTCTCCATGCTTTTGTAAGTTCCAATTACTCAGTTTCTGCCATCCAATCCTAATATTCAGTAGGTATTGGTTGGGGATACAATGCCTCTCTTTCACAGTCTGGCTTGCTACCCTTAGCAGTTAAACGTCCATATTTGTCTACTTTCTATCAAATGCAAGGATTCATTTTTTAATGGCTGAGTACTATTCCATAGTGTATATGTTCCACCATTTTTCAATCCATTCAATAGTTCATAGACATTTGAGTTGATTCCATGTCTTAGCAATTGTGAAAAATGCTACAATAAACATGGATGTGCAAGTGTTTTTCTGACTGGGCATTTTCCTGTCACTTGGGTAGATACCTAGAAATTGCTGAGTAATATAGTAGTTCTATTTATATGTTTTTGAGGAACCTTTATATTTTTCTCTGCAGTGACTGTAATAATTTACATTCCCACCAACAGTGTAGGAGAGTTGCCTTTCCACCACAGCCTTGCCAACAATTATCTTACTTTCATTTTTTAATTTTAGCCATTCTGACTGGGGTTAAGTGGTATCTCATCCGGTTTCTATTTAAAAAGCTTCTGTGAACAAAAGAGACAATAATTAGAATAAATCAGCAAACCTTGAAATGGGAGAGCATATTTGCAAATTGTGACTCAGGTAAGGACCTGATAACCAGGATATACAGGGAACTCAATCAGAATACCTGAAAAAATTCTCAACCCAACTAAAAATGAGTAAGTGACCTGAACAGATAACACTCTAAGGAAGACATACAAGTGGCCAGAAAGCATACAAAAAAAGAAATACTCAACATCTCTTATAATAAGTGAGATGCAAATCAAAAACACAATGTGTAACTATTTAAAAAAAAAAAAAAGCACAAATCTGAATTCTTAAAAGAAAACATAGTGTTTAAAATATCTGGCTGTAAGAGTCACTGGACTTTCCTGACAAGTCTGAGCAAAATGTACGGAATAGCTGTTTTCAATATTAGAGAACATATAACTGAGGTTTCTTAGAGAAGGGAAACAACTTAAATGAACACCGGATAGCTACAGAATTCTGCTGGTGTTGAGTTTTGTAATATATTGTAGGTAGGAAGGACAAGCATGTCATCATAATTCTTTCAGAGATCAGAGGTCAGGGTAGGAGAAGAGGATTCAATCTGTGAAACAGAAGGCTATAAAGGAAGGGCTATGTAGACAAAGAAAGAATGAGACAAACCGTGGACACAGGCAGCCTGAGTGGGATAGCCCAAGCAACTTGTGCCACACTTGTGCTGCTGCTTGAGCCACCCAGACAAACTGGGCCTCTTTATTTATAGTACAGGGCGACACTACATATGTATATTTTACAACATTTTGTAGATTCCTTGCCAAGTTACAGACAATAAGAAGCAGGTAACAAATCTATAAGCGCTTAGACATAGTGGACCAGGTGTATCCCTTGGTGATAATCCCATTAAGAGAAAATCCCATTATCTTCTTTTCTAAGGGAGAGAAATCTAACTTCAGGTGTGGGGAAGAAACATAAGGTGAAAGAACCTCACCAGGGACCAGCAGTTAGAGTAATGGCTATGTCGCTGGACTCCCATGTAGTCGATCACAGTTCACGTCCTGGACCCTGTGGCTTAAAATTCATGCCGAGTGCATGTGCATGCATGCCCAAGATCCCAAGAGGAAAAGGGAGGAGAAGGGATTGCGGCGTGGCCATCCCCCTGGGGGGTGATTTCTCGCTTTCTCGCTGTCTCTCTCTGTCTTTCTAGCAAGCGCACATGCCCTATAGCAAAAACCCCTCCAGAAAAAAAAAAAAAAAAAGGGAACTACAGCTGTTTTATATAATTAACAATAAATTTTGAGGCAGAATTAAAGAAAGTAATGCCTTTTACAACACACACACACACACACACACACACACACACACACACAAATAAAATAAAACACCTAGGAGTAAATCTAACCAAAACAGTAAAAGATCTCTAAACCAAAAACTATGAAAAACTGAAGAAAGTAATTGAAAAATACACCAAAAGAAAAAAAATGGAAAAATATCCTAGTTCTTGGATTGGAATAATCAATTTAATTAAAATGTCAATATAACTCTAAAGAATTTATAAATTTAGTGCAATTCTTATTAAATTAACAGTGCCATTCTTTGCAGAAACAGAAGAAAAAACAATCACATAGTTTGTGTGGAATCATAAAAGACCCATATTGCTAAGGGAATAGTGTGCAAAAATAAATAAAGTTGGTGACATCTCATGACTTTACCTCAAAATATATTTCAAAATTGTAATAATCAAAACAGCATGATATTGGTACAAACACTTTACCAATGGAATAGAGCCAACTGATTTTTGAAAAAAGGCACAGGACAATCCAGGGTAAAAAATATATTCTTTTCAACAAATGATACTGTAAAGACTCCATATTCACCTGCAATAAAGTAGAGTTAGATACCATCTCTCATCATTTATAAAAATAAATTCAAAATGGATTATAGATTTAAATTTAAAGTCCCAAACTATATAAAACTATTTGTGAAGAATGCAGGGGGAATTCTTGAAGACACTGAAGTAGAAAAATATTTTTAAATAAGACTCCTAAAACATACTCGTCAGATCCAAAAAAGATTAAGTGAGGTTACATAGAACTGAAAAGCTCTGTACAGCAAATAAAGCCCCCCCCCCCCCCCCAAAAAATAACTTTCTAGTAGTTAGAGTTGTTTTTCACTTTTCATTTTATTTTAAAAGATAATATGGCCGATCTGGTTAATTTAAATGAACATAAATTAAGACTGAAGTTTGAGGGACCAGCAGTTGGCATAATGGCTATGTCACTGCACTCTCATGTACTCGACTGTGGTTTGAGTCCCGAACCCGGTGGCTTAAACTCATGCCAGGCACGTGTGCGTGCATGCCCAAGATTCCAAGAGGAGAATGGAGGAGAAGGGACTGTGGCATGGCCATCCCGCCTAGGGAGTCATTTCTCACGTTCTGTCTCTCTGTGTCTCTCCATCTTTCTGGCGATCACACGTGCTCTATAGCAAAAACCTCTCTGAAAAAAGAGACTGACATCTGAGAGATAGCTTGGAGTGAGTTCATCAGGCCCACTCAGAAAGCAACCATATCAAAAACCTTGGTACTATATATAGTCTTTTATCATGCTATCCTTCGTATTATTGTTTATTAATATCATACAGAAAAATGCAGAATTTAAACACTTCATAAGAAAATTTATAATCAACATTATTATAATAATTTATGGTATTGAGAGAGAATTCTTTATTTTCCTGAATTTCGCCAGAGAGCTTATAGAGGGTATTGTTCTAAGAATTTTTTCTCTGCTTCCTTTCCCTTTTCTTTTTTTAGAGGTTTTTGCTATAGGGCCCTTGCCAGACAGAGAGAGACAGAGCGATAGAAAGCGAGAAATAACCCCCCAGGAGGGATGGCCACGCCATTACCTTCTCCTCCATTCTCCTCTCGGGATCTTGGGCATGTAAGCACACGTGCCCGGCATGAGTTTTAAGCCACTGGGTCCGGGACGCAAACCGCAGTCGACTACGTGAGAGTCCAGCGACATAGCCATTATGCTAACTGCTGATCCCCTCTTTTTCCTTTTTTTAAATGATTTTTGGTGGAGGTTGTGTGCACATGTGCATGCTAGAGAGACAGGAAGCACAAAATCATTCCCCAGGGGGACGGCCATGCTACAATCTCTTCTCTTCCATTCTTCTCTCCTCTCAGGACTTTGGGCATGCACTCACTCATGCCCAGCATGTATTTTAAGCTGCCAGGTCCAGGACTGGAACTGCATTTGACTATGTGCAAATCCAGCAATGTGTCCATTATGCCATCTGTAGGTCTCTTTTCTCTGCTTCTTTATTTATCTCAATTTCTCTCTCTACTAGGCAACTTACATCAACAAAGATACAATTTTTTTTCTTTAAAAATAACTTTTTAAGTGTATATTGGACTGACTCTAGAGGATGATAGATGCGAGCTATGGTCCTAAGGGCCAACCCCAGGTTGAATTCTGGCCCCAGCAGTTTCAGAAACATACCTGGTTTAACAGGATGGAGAAATGGAGAAGAGGGAATTGTACAATGACTATGCTCAATTGGGTGCAGTGCTTTCTTCCTCTCCCTCTCTAATTCTCTGTCTCTCTCTAGTGAGAGATACACATGCTCTCTAGCAAATTTATATGTATATGTGTATATATATATATATAATTGAAACAACTTCCTTTATCAGCTATTACTCCATTTCATTCCCTCTTCTATATGGAAAAACTGAAAATAACTCTGTAGTGATGATTCTGTTTCTTCTGTTCTCTTTAAAGGACTTTTAGTAACAGTTCAGTATATAATGCTTTCTGAAAATACTCTTCTTTAGGGCACCAATGACCCTGTGTCACTAAATTTGATAGTCATTTCTCATCTTATAAAATTCATTAGTAATATTTAACCCAGTCTTTCTTAACATCCTCACTTAACATGATAAAGAATCCCAAATTAATTCTTCAGCCTATACCTTTTTCTTGAAAGAAATTGAGGGCTGAAAAACAACTTCTTCTATGGCATTTTCACCTGAGTGACTAACAGATTTCTTAAAGCAAACAAATCTCAAGCTATACTCCTGGTTCTGTTCTCATCCCCAAAACCACTTCACTCACCACATTTCCTGTCTCAGCTAATGGCACATTTGGTCTGTATCTTATACCCCATATCAAGAAATCCCACTGACTCAACCTTCCACATAATATTTCAGATTCAACCACTTCTAATCACTCATAAAGTTGATATCGATTTCCACGCCATTATTTCTTTGCACCTGGATTATTACAACTGCCTCTTATCCTTTTTTTTTTCTATTTGTATCTCTGCAACAGTTGCTCCCGTATTTGATCCTTAATACATTGCTCAGTGTCATTTTTTTGACTCATAAGCTGGACCATGTCACACCTCTACTCAAAACTCTGTGATGACTTTTCATGTCACTCAGAGTAAAAGCTGAAATATTTACAATTACTAAGGATCTGACAGTCATGATCTGGCTGCCCTGGCATCTCTCAGAACTCCTGCCTGCCTACCAATCCCTCTATGACACTTCCGGTCACTCTGACCCCCTTCTGTTCCTCTCACTGCCCAGGCATGCTCTTGCAGAAGGCTTTACATAGGCTGTTCTCTCTGGCTGGAACACTTTCTCCCCATCATCTGCCTGGCTAACTCACTTTATGCTCATAGAAGGGAAGAAACAGTATTCTAGGTAGTACTGTCCTTAGACCCATTCAAATGAGGTAGTTTTCCTTCACTCCAGAGTTTGGAGTAGGATGGTTAAAATTGTCTGTATCCTTCCAGTGTCTGAGTCTAAGCAGTGCCTTCCACAGGGACGTGCCAGCCTTGTCATGACCACATGAATTTCATCCCTGTTTTTCCCCTTTGAGGTGTTCTCTAATGCTCTGTCTCACCCATGGGGCAAAAGAGATGTTCCCAGAAGCTCTGACTGCTGCACCTACCAAGCCGTCTCAGGGTTTATGACCAGGACCTTTGTTCCAGGAGAATAGCCTAGTAAGCAAATGGCTTTCATGAGCTAGTAATTGTTTAATTACAAAATTGTACCACCATGGTTACTACAACAGAATGGTATTGAGAAGCTGATTTTGGATGACATAGTCAAGTTCAAGACTGTGGGCTGTGAAAATGCCCCTGTTGACCCTGGACTTTGACCCATGTAAGAGGCTCATCATCCTTGCTTGTCTATGCTCTGACAGCATTGCCACCATCTATAGCACTGCAGGTGGTGTGACTTGGCAGGCATACTTTACCTTGCATCTCTCCTGGATCCCAGGGAGGTCATCTCAGCCCTTCCTAAGGCTCTCTTCCATGCATCAGGCAGATCTCCAAGGAGGGCTATGCTTATCTCCTTTAAGTTATTTCAAAACCATTGCTCTGTAATGCTGACTGGCCCTCCAGTTAAGGCTCTCTCTTGCTTTTATGGGCATAGTAATATTGTGTGCTCCTATGTTCATTTTAAGCCATGTGTGATGAAAACATGCCTTCAATGACTAGATCCACTGTTCTTTATCCACCCCTAAGTCTTTGTCTTCCTCTTTTCTGATTAGAACTAACAAAAAAAATTCACCCTGATTAGTCTGTGTGAAAATAGTGTTTATTTTTTCTTTTCTTTTTTTTTTTTTTTTAAGAGGTTTTTGCTATAGGACACATGTGCTCACCAAAGAGACAGAAAGTGAGAAACCACCCTCCAGGGGTGATTGGCCATGCCACAATCCCTTCTCCTCCATTCTCCTCTCAGGATCTTGGGCATGCACACACACACGCCTGGCGTGAGTTTTAAACCACTAGGTTCGGGACTCGAACCGTGGTCAACTAACTGTAAGGGAGTCCAGCGACGTAGCCATTATGCCATCTGCTGGTCCCGAAAATAGTGTTTCTTATATTTACTGAACTTCTCCATCTTCAGAGTCTTATTTCCATGTCATCCCATTCTGTTCCTTCAACAGAAAGAAATCATAAAAGAGGAGCAAAGAAAAGCATGAAATAAAATTGAAGATGCTAAATATGTTTTGAAATGAGGAACAGGGTTCCATTATGAATTGCTCAAGACTGGTTGCTGAGTTATATTTTTGTTTTATTTGTTCATTTTGTTTTTATTATTTATTTTAATAATGTTCATATCTGACCAGGAGTGTGGTCCATGTTCAGTTATTATTCTGTGTCAGGACAGACATCTAAAATTTCAATTAAAAAAAGAAAAACAAGAGACCCTGTTTTCACATTTCCTTCTCTCTGTCTGTCTCCAATGACTGCAAAGGCTCTCTGAAAAAATTAAAAACAAACAAAACACTCTCTCTCAGTGCTATACATGATTAAAACGATGGTAATTATAATTTTTCTCATGAATCATTTCAATTCTACATTTTACTTTATGATGTGAATGACTATTTAAAAAAGGGAGGAAAGCATGTTTAAAGACTGTATGAAGTAGCAAGTTGTTTGATATGGGCCCTCTCTGAAGGGGCAAACTAAGTTCAAGATCTCAAATTTCAGTCTCAATGATATGTTCATTTAAAGTAAACAGACCTGTCTTATTTTCTTTTAAAATAAAATGAAAAAAGAAAACCTCCTCTGACTTCTAGAAATTGTGCTTTTAGGAACCAGTGTTAACGTAATGGCTATGTCGTGGGAATCCCATGTAGTCCACTGCAGTTTGAGTCCCTGACCCAGTGGTTTAAACTCACATCTGGCACATGTGCATGCATGCCCAAGATCCTGAGAGGAGAATGGAGAAGAGATTGCAGCATGGTGATCCCCCTGGAGGGGGATGATTTCTGGCTTTCTGTCTCTCTGTCTGTCTCTGTCTTTCCAGCGATCACACATGCCCTATAGCAAAAACCTCTCCAAAAAAAAAGAAAAAAGAAATATTGCTTTTAATGTCATACAATATCAAGATCGATCTATGAAAGAAAACAACAATATTTTGATTTTCCCATAAATTTTTGCATACTTGCATATGAGATGCTATTCTTTAATGAACACTAATTGCCTCTGTAGTTTTAAACAATACATATCATCCTTATGGATTGATGCTGCATTAGCCCAGAGCTCAGATTTTTCACATAGTTAGCATTCAGATATTTTGCCCTAATTCTGCAAAAAGACACTGTGTTTGATCACAGTATCCACAATGTTCTACTCCTGCATGTGAAGAGAAATGAAAGCATCTTAAAATAGAAACCAAGGAGAAGTTACAACAAGCAAACAAAATCTTTAATTGCTCTTGGACAGAAAAGTTTTGAAAAAATTTGAACAAGTGAAACCACACAAGACTGTCTTGGAAAATCATACTGATGGGACATTTCCAAACCCTTTGAGGAAACCAGAAGCAATTCTACAGATTCATGACCTCTGAGGGAATTCTCTTTAAATTCTAGTTAAAAATAAAGGAGGAAATAGTTACTTCTCTCTTTCCTTTTCCCTGAGATCATGCTGAGGACTGTACTTACAAAAAAGTGTGGGGAACATTATCTACCCTGTTCTCCAGAAATGTTCTTCTCTCTTTTAGATGTAGAAGTAAGAGGTGGAAACAACTTTGATGGTGTGGCCAGGTACCAAGTGGACTTTTCTTGATGGATATTAGGAGACGGCCATCATCATTCTCAAGGTACTGGCATGTGGTGAGATTATAACTTTTGCATTTTATAGACAATTATTTATATTTGAACTTTTACATTGTATAAACTTTAGAAATGTCAAAAACCAGGGCCAGAAGCTGGTGTGTCGGTTAAGGCACTAGACTCCCGCATGGCCAATCATGGTTTGAGTCACAGACCTGGTGGCTTGCTTTCTCACTTTCTTTCTCTCTCTCTCTCTCTGTCTCTGGTGAGCATCCATGCCCTAAAGCAAACTTTAAAATAATAATAATAGTAAAGTTAAAAAAATTTATAAAACACTGTATTAAAATGTAAACAATGATGCTGAAGTTAACTGTGGAAGAATTCATATATTGTAATTGTTAAAATATTTTTTGCAGAATTATTTATTTAATTTTATGTGTCATTAGCATTATCTTTATTATTCAATTTGCTATACAGTGTGAACACTGGGTTTATGTAAAGTGGAGACATACAACATCTCTTTTAAAACATGGTTGTTTCACTCAGCAATGTCTTTCATATTCATCTCCTCTATCAAATTCCAGGATTTTTTTTTTATGGCTGAATAGTAGTTCATAGAGTATATGTGCCACACTTTTTCAATTCATTCATCTGTGCATGGACATTTGGATTAGTTCCATTTCTTAGCAATTGTAAATAATGCCATAAACATAGATGTCCAAGCACTTTTCTTACTGAGTGTTCTCCTATTCTTTGGGTAGATACCCAAGAGTGGAATTGTTGGACGATATGGTAGTTCTGTTTGTAGCTCTTTGAGGAATCTCCATATTGTTCTTCACAGTGGCTTAAACAATTTACATTTCTTATTCTTTTAGTTTGTACTGACAATATTTACTTAGAAAAATGATGCAAATGTACATATGAATCTACAATTTACTGCTTCAATTATAATTACAAAACACAACTTATTAAGGACAACTATATTACTGATTCTTCTTATAGTTTTGCATGTTATATATACCTCAAAATTGAAATGGAAGTTTCTATTATTTTCAGAATGATGGCTGCAAAATTTTCTTTTGTTGCTAAAAGGAAAGGGGAATGGGAGACACAGGGTAGCCAGCCATACAAGGTCATATCTGTGAGAGATAGCCCAGTGCCCAAAGTTCACACAATGAGAGGTCTCTGAGCAATTTCAGGTGCAGCCCTAGTGTTTTAAAGATATAGCTACCAAGAAAGGAAAGAATGGAATACCCTAGGATAAATGTGGGCAAATTAAGCTGCTCCCTATGGGAGAATATGCATTTAAAATTGATGTCAAAATGAGGGTCTGGAGGGTGGGGTGGGCTAGGCCCATGGTATGGTGGTTTATGGAAGACATACAATAGAGCTTACAGTCTCTTATGTAAGATTCTGAATGAATTATCCCCAAACAGCACCTTCTTTTTATGAACTGTTTAGATGATGGAAAACATGGTGTAGGTTTTAACCTTGATGTTTACTTTGAAATATTCTTATTGTTACAACAACAATATATATTCCAAATAAAAACGTAGGGAGCGGCTAAATCTGAGCTGAACAATGGTGACCTTTAAAGATGAGCAGACCACAGACTCGCTCACTTTAGCTGATGCTGCACAGACGGCGGAGGTTAAAGGAAACTGTTTTAGCCAGAGATTGCCAGGTGGGGCTTATTTAGAACCATGGGAGGCAAGATGTTCCACAGCTGTGGTCAATAAAAGACACTTGGTTTACCTTCTGTTTCTCCCTCCCCTACTGCCCTATTAAATAATAAGCCTAGGAATGGCTCAGTGCCGTGGTAGTCTCCATCAGAGATGCCTGGACTGCTGACCCCGCTTCCTCTACATGTGTGTCTCTGTCTTTGTTCTTTCTCAGTTGACCGCTCACTTCCACTCTGGGTTCCACGTCTACTCTCCCTCCAGGCCAGGACAAAAATTATCATTTTAATATATTTCCTTCTAAACTATAAGATCATATTTAACATACTTGTGCAAATGGGCACCATTATTTCAATTTTCTTTTGGCTTTTCTCATTGTACATATGGTAAAAATGTTTCACTCTCTATGATTTCCTATTCTAAGAGTTTTATTCTCAGTATCACATGATATTACTTTTTAACAGTCCAATTTACACAAGTATCTTCCTATTGTTCAGTAATTTAAATAATATTGAAATATTTTTCTGGGAGCAACAGATGGCGTAATGGTTATGTTGCTGGACTCCCATGGCTTGAACACATGCCAGGTGTGCGTGCCCAAGATCCCGAGAGGAGAATGGAGGAGAAGCGGCATGGCCATCCCCCCGGGGGTGTATGATTTCTCACTTTCTGTCTCTCTAGCAAGCATACATACCCCTTAGCAAAAATCTCTCTTAAAAATATTATATATATACATATATATATAGTAGTTGGGCCAACCCAAACCATTTCTCACATGCCAGAACACAGTTCATATTCTGGTACTAGAGGCTTTGGGGAAAGAAAGAAAAAAATAAACAAAAATCCCATACTCGGTCTCAGTGTGCATGCATGCATGCCCAAAATCCTGACAGGAAGGAAGAATGGAGGTAAAAGAATTGTGGCATGACCACTCTGCATTGGATTGGGTGCTTTTTCTCTCTCTCTTTCTCTCCCTTTTTCTCTCACTTTATCTCTCTCTCTCTCATGAGGTGAGGACCCTCACTCTCTGACAATAAAAAAAATAATAATAATAATGCTAACACAGGGCAAGCTATGGTGGCAAAGTGATAATGCAACCCTCTGCCATGCTGGACACACTCACAGGGTCTCCTTGTAGATGCCTGGTGTGGAAGCGTGTGCCTGAGATCTGAGCTGGCTAAGCTGTGGTGGACTGTGGTGTGAAGACCATGCTAAGAGTGCCTGCCCACAAAGAAATATACATCAATATCCTATATCTTTCTTTTGATTTATACTTTGCTAAACACAGTGATAACAGTTTATTTGACTTTTGAGGGTCAGGCAGCTTGAGGCATAGTGGTTAGTTCAAAGGCATATAACTATTAGATAATAAAGCTGGGATTGCTAGCTTTTTGATAGCAAAAACTGAGTATTTTAATAAACTTTTTATCTGGAATAATTTTAAGGTAATGGAAAAGTTTTGAGTGACCAAGCAAAATATTGTATACTTGTAAATAAATGAAAAGATAAACACCCTTATTCTTGGTTATGGTACACAAGAAATTAGGAGTAAAAATTGTCATTTCTGCTCTGTGTCAGTAACTTTGGGAGCTTTAGGTTGCTTGTTCTAAACACTCATCATGATCTTCTTGTGCTTCCTAGTAGAGCAATGTATTATTTATTTATTTGTTTATTTTAAAATTTCTGATCTACATTGGATTATTCTATGTATTTGAGGGATACAGTATAGTTTTTCAAAGAATACATGTGTGATAATCAAATCAAGGATATTAACATATTCATCATCTTCATTGAAAATATTACATTATGCTGTGTACCTCCAACATTCTACAGTTATTTTTTTCTTTTTTAAATTCTTTTTGGAGCTATATGATAGATCGGCAATATCGTTTTGAACTCTGTTGTGGTACACCTTTCCATAACCTATTCCCCTTGTTTATATGCCTTCTTGTTCTTTCATAATTTTTTCTCAAACCCTTTTGTCCCCTTTCTTGCCCTACTCATATGCAGTGCCCATCCATATGCAGTCTCTTGTGTGTGTGTATATGTACATTATACATTAGGTGTGTGTTTGTGTATATGGGTGTGTGTGTCTATCAATAGACTTTTTCTTTTAGAAAGAGATTTTTGTCATAGGGTGCTTGCACTTGGCAAAGAAAGAGAGACCAAAAGTGACATACCACAATCCCTTCTCCACTCAGGATTTTGGGCATGTACACACACACCTGCAGCATCAGGTTTTTTTTTTTTTTTTTTTTTTTTTTTGAAAGGTTTTTGCTATGGGGTGCATGTTCTCGCCAGAAGGAGAGAGAGACAGAGAGAAAGAAAGTGAGAAATCACCTCCCAGGGGGATAGCCATGGCACAATCCCTTCTCCATTCTCCTCTCAAGATCTTGGGCATACATGCACATGTGCCTGGAGTGAGTTACAAACCACCGGGTCCGGGACTCAAACTGTGGTTGACTACATAGGAGTCCAGCGACATAGGCATTACGCCAACAGCTGGTCCCCCCAGTGTCAGTTTTAAGCCACTGGGTCAGGGACTCAAACTACAGTCAACTACATGGGAGTCCAGAGACGTACCATTACTCTATCTGCTGATCTCTAGACCTTATTTTTATCCTCACATCAGTAGAACCTCAAGCACTGAGAATTTTAAGTGAATTGTTTCATGAAATAGAACAAGTAGAAGAGCCTAGACTTAAACCTAGATCTGTATGAGTCTGAGCTGATATTCTTACTCATTTCAAGTAATTGCTGCTCTGTCTTGATCCTAGGCTATGCTGGCTATGACTAAATCAAATATTGATGTTCTTTGTTTTGTAATAAATGGTTATTGAATGATTCAATGACCTCATAGGGTTTGTTTTGTACTCCTGTGTTCTTGGTGATAGCTTGTAACAACTCGACATAAAGTTCAAGGTGCAGACACAGTTAGGAACAAACCTGGGGACATAATAGTCATGGTTGTTTCAAAGCAAATAAAATAATACATATTAATATACTCATTTGTTTATGTTTTTATTTTTTCATTATTTTGAAGAGCTTTTAGCTATAGGGTGCGTGCACTAGCCAGAAAGACAGACAGAGACAGAGAGACAAAAAGCGAGAAATCACCCCCCCCCAGGGGGGATGGCCACGCTGCAATTCCTTCTCCTCTATTCTCCTCTAAGGATCTTGGGCACACATGTACACGTGCCTGGCATGAGTTTAAGCCACTGAGTCCAAGACTTGAACTGTAGTGGACTACATGGGAGTCCAGTGATATAGCCATTACCCCAATGCTGGTCCCTTATTTACTTATTTATTTTTACTATCTTTATACATTTTTTTCTGTTAACTCCACATGGCATTAATAAAAATTGTGTTATATTTTAATTAACAAAATAAGGCGAATAATTCTTTTCCTCCAGTTTTTTAGAGATGAAGTCCTACTATGTTGCCTAGCCTGTCCTCAAATTCACAATCCTTCTGCCTCAGGCTCCTGAATAGCTAGGGTGAAAAGCATGCATCACTGTAAATGACATTCATCTCTTTTGTTCTTTCTTTTCCTATGAAGTGCGTCCATTCGTGGGAGAGAGACACAGAGAGAAAGAAAATGAGTAGGAAGTAAAGTAAGAAAGCACTTCTCTGTAGGGAGAATGGCCAAGCCACAATCTCTGCTCCTCTATTTTCCTCTTGGGACTTTGGGTACTCATGCACATGTACCTGGCTTGTTTTCCAAGTGGCTGGGTCAGGGACTTGAGTTGTCAGCTTTAACCATCACTCCACTGGCTTACCTAATTCACTTATTTTTAAACAAACCTATAATGTATGTATAGTTATAAAACAAAATTTTAGGGGCCAACAGATGGCATAGTAGTTATGTTGCTAAACTACCACATGGTTGACCACAGTTCGAGTCTTGTTCCTGGTGACTTGAAACTCACACTGGGGGCTTATAAGAGTGTGATCAAGATTTCTGGAGAAGAATGGAGGAGAAGGGATTGCAGTGTACCCAAACCCCAAGCAGTGATTTTTCATTTTTCTTCTCACTATCTCTGTATCTCTCTCTGGCCAGCACATGCTCCTTAAGGTAAAATTCTATAAAACAAAAACAAAATTTCAGAAAAATTAAATTTAACAATGTTTGTTTACTTTTTATTCAAATTTTTCTGAATGGTTTATACCTTATGGCATGTGCACTTGCCAGAAAGAGAGAGAGAGACAGTGAGAGGGAAAGTGAAAAATCACCTCTGAGGGGATGGCCACACCACAATTCTTTCTACTCCATTCTTTTCCCAGGATCTTAGGCATGCACACAAAAGTGGCCAACATGATTTTTTTTTTTGGGGGGGGGAGAGGTTTATGCCATAAGGCACATACGCTTACCAGAGAGACGGAGAGACTGAAAGCGAGAAATCACCCCCCAGGGGGGATGGTCATGCCACAATCCCTTCTCCTTCATTCTCCTCTCGGGATCTTGGGCACACACACACATGCACCTGGCATGAGTTTAAGCCACTGGGACTGCAGTCAACTACATGGTAGTTCAGCAACACAGCCATTACGCTAACTGCTGTTCCCCCAACGTGATTTTTTAAGCCACCTGGTCCAAGGCTCAAACCATAGTCAACCATTTGGGTGTCCAGTAATGGATGCAGTCCAGTCAACTAACTATACAATCTGCTGGTTGCTCCATTTTTTTCCCCTGTTTTTTAAATATCTAATTACTTTACATCTTTACAGCATACAAAATTAACTTTTTGGGCATGAGTAGACTCCATATTAGTCCATTCAAAGATATTATCATGCACATAATCATCAACAAATAATTTTTCATTTTTTGTCCATTAAATGTTTAGTTTTTTTTTTTTTTTTTTATTCCCCTTGAGTCCCTCCCTCCCACCCCCCCAACACAATTTGGTTTAACCATGTCAAATCAGGCAGTCTCCTGGAAAATGTTTCTGAGAGACCCCTGCTAGCCACTTGCTCACAGGGTATAAGTTTGTGGAAAGGGAAAGTGATGTCTAAAAATGAAAATGAGGGAGAATGGTAGAGAAATAATTGGATTGGTTGCAACTGGATGTTAGGCTACATGAATAGCCTAAAGGGGGGGGGGGGCACTCGGTGTTTGACCAAAGTGTGGATACTGTGATTGGCTGTAATTTATTAACAAGCTCAGGAAAACAGCCTAACATATACAATGTCAGTTTATCCATAGGAATCCAAGTGTGGGAATACAGTAGTTGCTTTTGAGCCAAAATAGTTTAGTTTAACATTATGTATGCATGTAAAATATCCACATACAATTATATGCTCTTTGACTGATACATTCAGCTATAGGATCAGGTGATGATGTAATCATCCTTTGAAACTGTGGCTATTTGGAAGTAAGTCTAAAGTGGAATAATTTTCTAGACTCATGAGAAGGCTTTCTGTGGGGTAGGGGGCTGGGTGTTCTTTTTAATTCCCAGGGGGCATGTGTGGTTAACAGAGAGAGAAAGGGGGAGGGAGAAAGAGAGAGAAAGCATCCCCCCGTAAATTTGATGTGATCATGCAGCATTGCCTTCTCTTCTATTTCTCCATCTCATTGATTTGGGGCAAGCATGCACACATGACTGGCACATTTTCCAAGCTACTTAGCTAGGATTTGAACCAGAGTTAGCTATGTAGAATCCAGCTCCCTTAACTGTTAGGTTATGGAGCAGGCCTAAGTGGCTGGCTTTTTAATTATGATCATACTAACTACAATTGGTGAGGGACTTTATCATAAGCAACGTTTTCACATTTTCAAGTTGACCTTCATCTTAATCCTGGGAGATGAGCAGGTGAGCTATTTATAAACATCTATGCTTTAAATTATATTTATATAAATATAACTAATCAGACTGCGCTACATTATATGAATGCTGGAAAATAATGAATAAACTTCAAGGCTAATATTTAAGGTGTTATATTTCTCCATTACCTGCGTGGTTGCTGCCAATTTGTAGGTGTAAGTGACTGGGCCATCACTTTCTGATTCTACATCATTTGCTGTGTTTCCTTTATGAAGGTGCCTCATTCACATATGAACAAAGGAATCAGAGATTTTAAACTTTAAAGATGGATAAACAATGCTGAAAGGCCATTGCTGCTTTGAAGTTCTTGCTGGAAAATAAAAAACCTTGACTCCATGTTGATCCAGTGGAAAAGAACTGGGTGTTGGAGACAGAGGTTCTATGTTAAAATCCCAAACTACGTATCTGTTTTTTGCTCGAACTTAATCTCTTTAAGGATGAGTTTCCAACCAGTGATGTAGGACTTATAAGACCTTACTCAGAATATTTCTTAAGCAGTAGGTCCTGAGCAATTTACCTCTTTCTATTGTTTCACTTAGTCATCAAAACAACATCGCAAAATAAATTTTTAGGAACTTCTGTTCTCATTTTAAATAATCAGGTAAAAAGAAAATATCAACAGTTAGTGCACACTTTTTACATATTAAGTATAGAGCTAGGCACTTTTCCATAGATAGAACTTCGGTATAAATAATAAACTGCGCAGCTTCAGTAGGTCAGCTGATAGGATAATGAACTTGTTGAAAGCCAACATGGCTGACTGTGGTTCCAGATCTTGAGCACACCTGAAGCACAACAAATATACGTGCCGCTAATCATATCTAGCTGGAGGGCGGGGGATGTGGGGATAGGACAATGGCTGTATAGGACAATGGCTGTATAAGGGTACCTGTTAGGGGTAACATTTTCTCTCTCAGAAGAGGAATTAAATTTAGAAAAAGGATAAACTAATCATTTAAATTCCCAATACAGTTCAAACTTTTATAGAAATATTTGATGATTACCCATGATTTGTAAGTGGCTATTAAACTTCATGTTTTTTCTCCTTCTACTTGTAGGTAAGACCATCTCCTGGTCAGGGTGGCAGGGAGTCAAACGTGCTCTCGTTCCATGGCAATGGCAGGTAGGACTAATGTGTCAGTATTGCTCTCCTCACAACTGAGATGCAGCCATCGAATGATTTTCAATAATTCACCCCAAGAAGCAACTAGTAAATAAATGATCAAAGCTGGCACTTGAAATTAAATCTGTTCTCTTCTCTACCACATGTGGATTCTTCCTTTTCTATGTTTTGAAACTTTGGCCCTTTTAAAGTATCAATAATTTATCTCCACATCAATTCCTGTGACATTTCATTGCTATCTCCACAAATTTTGGATTATGTTTTCTCAGTGGCAACAGATGCCCTCAAGATAATTTTGAGTATGTGTATACCAACTTACTTGTAACTCTAATACTATAAATAGGCCTGTAAGTTTTTGTTGTAATTGCAGATTCTACATCGTCACTGGTGTAACTTCCATCCTTTCCTCCAAAGACATGAGCAACCTAAGCTTGGTAACTGAGTTTGTCCTTCTTGGACTTTCACAGAATCCAAATGTTCAGAAAATGGTATTTGTTGTATCTTTGTTTGTGTACATTGCAACCATTGGCGGCAACATGCTAATTGTTGTGACCATCCTCAGCAGCCCTGCCCTGCTGGGCTCCCCCATGTACTTCTTCTTGGCCTTTCTGTCTTTCCTGGATGCATGCTTCTCCTCTGTTTTTGTCCCAAAGATGATCTCAGATTCCCTCTATGAGAGGAAAACTATCTCTTTCCAAGGCTGCATGATCCAAATCTTTGCTGAACACTTCTTTGCTGGGGTAGAGGTGATTGTCCTCACCGCCATGGCCTATGACCGTTACGTTGCCATTTGCAAGCCTTTGCACTACTCTTCTATCATGAACTGGAGGCTCTGTGGCATTCTGATGGGAGTAGCCTGGACAGGGGGCTTCTTGCATTCCATGATACAAATTCTCTTTACTTTCCAGTTGCCCTTTTGTGGCCCCAATGTCATTGAACATTTTGTCTGTGACTTGTACCCATTACTGAAGCTTGCCTGCATGGACACACATATTGTTGGCATTTTGGTGGTCGCTAACAGTGGGTTTTTCTGCATTTTAATCTTCTCCTTGTTGCTTATCTCCTATGGTGTCATTTTGCTCTCATTGAAAACTCATAGTTCTGAAGGGCGATGGAAAGCTCTTTCTACCTGTGGATCTCACATTGCTGTTGTGGTTTTGTTTTTTATCCCATGTGTGTATGAATACGCACGACCTCCACTTGTTCTCTCCTCTGACAAAACGGTGGTACTATTTTACACCATCCTCACTCCTTTGCTTAATCCTTTGATTTATACTTTCAGGAATAAGGACATGAAACAAGCCATGAGGAAAGTGTGGAAAGGATTGAGAGTTGTCTGATGAAAAATAAAACATTAAACTTCAACAAATTAGGTGTAAAAAAGTAAAAATGGTCTTAGATAAAAACTTTTGAAATATACTTTGTACCAAAAGAGGTAATATAATATTGTAGAAAAAATTTTATTGTGGTCAAACATGTTTTCATTTTCATCTCCTTAACCCACTGAATTTGCAACTTACTAACATTCTGTGTAAATTAAGGAGAACTGAATTTTGTGTTGCTTCAAGTCTAATAATTGAATAAAAAAGAATCAAAAGAGAAATTACATACTAGACTACTTGCTATTCACTCCATGTTTGAAAATCCTTTGTAGAGGCAAAACAAAAATACCTTCAAGATTAAGAATAAACACCTACTCAAAGTATGTATTTCAAATGGGAGAGTATTCATATCTATGACACCAGTCTCAGTGACATTGATGTGAGGTATGGCACTGCCTGCTATGTTCTTACAATGAGAATGAAGGGTGACTATGGCAAATGAGAGTTAAGAGACAGAAATTATAGCTAGAGAAGGCCATGAATATATTGTACCATACTTCTCTGTTTTGCTGAAAGACTTTGTAACAATTAACAAGCCCAGTGATCTAAGAGAAGCTTCTTAGAGAAAAATCATACATCAATGTGTAGCCTTTTATTTATAAATGAACTGGAAGAATTTTGAAGTTTTTTGGTGTTATTTTAAGTTTTTAAGCCTCAGTTTCTTCATTAATTAAATGGACTATGAAGTTCTGAAATTTAAAATTTCTGGGACCAGCAGTTAGCATAATGGCTATGTTGCTGAACTCCCATGTAGTCGACCGCAGTTCGAATCCCAGACCCGGTGGCTTAAACTCACGCCAGGCGCGTGTGCGTGCATGCCCAAGATCCCAAGAGGAGAATGGAGGAGAAGGGATTGTGGCGTGGCCATCCCCCCAGGGGGTGATTTCTCGCTTTCTAATTCTCTGTCTCTCTCTGTCTGTCTGGCGAGCTCACACGCCCTATAGCAAAAACCTCTCAAAAAAAATTCTATGAAGTCTTAAAGATACAACATAAGAAAGAGAATCCCTAACTCAGAGAAAATACAAAATAATTTATATTTGCTTATTAATTATTTATAAACAGGAAGACTGGAGGCCCAGAGAAGTGCTTGGAAACAATTGATAAATTCAGTGAAAGCTCTAAGAATGTGTTAATCTCAACTAATGCATACATCTTGTCAACATGCCACTTTCTAGTCTTCGTATTCCCAATTCTCTTTGTCTATTTATTTTTTACTTATTTTTTTAACTTTTTAAAATTTCATTTTCTCTTTTACATTCAATCACATTAGTTAGTTTACAAAGTGAATATTTCAACATGTGAACATTTCTTCGTAGTCCAGTTGATAAAACTGTAAAAGTATCTTCAACAGATAATACCATATTTCTTTGTCCCATTAATGCTTTGCCTCTCTGTTTTTATTTTCTAAATGTCCTTCCTCAGACTCTACTCTTTAACACACACTATATCTGGTATTTACATCCATTTACTGTGTTTCTATAACCTTTAGTCAATCAGTCTCAGTCATAGAGCTCTTTGCTTATTTAAAATAAAGAAAATGGAATTGTATAATCTTGCTTTAGTAGTTGTTCATTTTTTTCTCTATGAATTTACTTATAACTGTTTGATTAATGAATGTAGTTTCTATGGAAGCCATCTGTGTGTTTACATGAAGGAATACATGTTTATTTCCTTCTTATGATTTTTTACTCACTTTTCTCACTTAACTGCTCCTCACTCTACAACTCTCTTTATCTCTATCCCCCATCAGGAACTCAAAGTATTAGAAAGAAATAACTAATGATTCATTTTCTTTTTAATAGCTTTCAGAGATAATTAGAACTATAGATAATTAGAGATTATAGTTATTATAATAAACCTAGTTTATCACAATGGACTAATATTGCTTTAGCTGGATGGCTAAGAATCTCTAAGTTTCATTTAAATTATGCAGTTTTCGTAGAGGTAATGGACAATTTGAAGTAGTAATTTTGAAGTATTTATTATATTTAGGGAAACACAGTATAAGTTTATTGAATAACTGACTTTCAGAGAATCTTGTGGAAACTTGTTTAACATATTTAAAGACATACTACATTTCTTTATCATTTTTGGAATCATTGACCAATTGATTTCTTGTCTAGTGAAATTTCCACTTTTGAAAAAAAAGCTTGGCATTATCATATACAGTTTTGTGAAATGTTTAAGTTGTTAATGATCTTATCTAGAAGTATTTATCTCTCCAACTTGATAGCAAACAATGTAAAGATCATCTTTCCATGTCTTACTACAGTGATGGCAGATCTGAGTATGTCCATGCTACATACATGGTGAGTAATGTGATGATATCATTTACTCATTAAAAAATTGGTTATTAATAAGAATAAAGAATAATATTTAAAAACTCATTAAAATAAATTCTAGGTCATTTTACATGCACTGGACTCTCACATGTTTGACCACAGCAAGTTCTGGAACTTAATGTCCATAGTAAATGTCTAATAAATATTTGTTGAGTAATAAAGCACATAAGTTATTAATTATAGTAATCAATTGATTTTACTGAGTCATTGGGAAAGTTATGATGCATTTTTTGCTTAGAAAAACATAGACAAATGTATCATTACTTTCCAACAACCTAATATAAATGGTTGTGTATATCTCAAAATATATGTACAGTACTTTACCTACCTTATCTAGTAGTCTATTTCTTCTTGCTGTCCAAATTAAAATTCTATTTTTCAAATTTGGAAAATAAGAGTTGCCTTTGCCTTCAAGATTATAAAATCTACCAATAGTTTTTTTTAATCTTAGTTTAATAAAGTGTCTCGACCCACAAGACAGTCGAACAGTCACCTGGGGGAGGGAGTGAAGAAAAAGGACAAACTCTCACAGACATACAGAGTGGAGACAAGATGAGGTGCTGATCAAGTCTTCAGTTTATTGAGGAAGAACGGTGAGTTATATACAGGCTGATGGGCATTGATTGGTTTCCCGAAATGCAAAAGGTATGAGTTAGAGGGAGCCAATCAGGAGTCTGATATGACTTTCTGGGGACTGTTGTTATTGTTTGCTCAACAAGGAAGTGAAACCCAAAGGTTTCTAAGATGGTGGCTAGCTCTTAAGTTGGTGGCTAGCTCTCAAAATGTCTTCCGTATACAGTGTCCTCCACATGTCCCCCTTTTTCAATGTTTTAAAGAAAGGAGAAAAGCCTGGGGGAATATGCCTGTCTTAGGTTGGAGTCGTTTTTAGAGCCACACATCCATCCTTAACCTATCATTGGAGAATCCCATTGCGATGATGGGTTTCCTGTCTTAGGTGGGAGGACTGTACAGCTGTTAGGCTCAGACTCTCTTACCCGTCTTTGGCTAACCAATTCAGTGCCTCAGGCAGGAGCACAATTTAGGCTCTATGATACTCCATCTCCAGATTGTGGTAGTGGACTTGGATAGGCAGTATTTTTAGTGAATCAATTTGTTATTTAAGGAATGCCATGAGCTTATTGAAAAGGATAGGCCCTAAAGAGCAAACAATAAGAAGGCCCAAAAGAGGACCAAGCAAGGGGAGTTAAAATGGGAGAGGTCCATTCCACATGGTCCATTAGTGGTTTTTGGCAAGTTGTTTTTTACGTTGAAGATCTTCTTGGAGTTGGTTGAGCTTGTCAAATACTATGCCGAACTTGTTGGCATAAAAGCAATAGCACTTCTGTAAAGCAAGACAGAGACCTCCCTGTTCTGCCAAGAGGAGGTCTAACCCACGTCTATTTTTGAGAACTACTTCTACAAGGGAGTCTAATTGGTCCTGAACAAAGGTCACAGTAGAAGCCAATTCTTTTTTTTTTTTAAGAGGTTTTCGCTATAGGGCACATGTGCTCACCAGAAAGACAGAGAGAGACAGAGAGATAGAAAGCAAGAAATCACCCCCCAGGGGGGATGGCCACATCATAATCCCTTCTCTTCCATTCTCCTCCTGGGATCTTGGGCACGCATGCACATGCGCCCCGCGTGAGTTTAAGCCACAGGGTCCAGGACTCAAATCGCTGTCGACTACATGGGAGTCCAGCGACATAGCCATTACGCTAACTGCTGGTCCCAACCAATTCTTGTACATCAGAGATAAGGCCATCAGTAATTTGTTTGAGATGTAGAGAATATCCTAATCCAGTGGAGCCAGCAGCTCTAGCCACAGTGAAGCCTAGGGTGGCAAGAACAGGGAGGAACTGTATAGCATGTTTGAATCTAGTGTTTGGAGTTACCTGGAATGAAGTAAAAAGTAGGAATGGGGATCAATTCATCCCCTGTAATAATATCTATGTCAGGGATAAGTATGGCAAGGGTACAAGAACCTACTCAGCATTCAGGTAAAAGAGTGTAAGCTAAGTTAGCACCACAAACAATGATTGTATTATGAGGAGCACATAAATTAGATGTATAGGAAGTGTGTATCTTAACAGTACAATTGGAAAATGCAATGAAGTCAAGAATGACCTCGTTGGAACAATTAAGAGAGGGGGAATAAATGCAACTTATGTTCAAGGGGAAGAGATGGGCTGAACTAAAAAAGGTGAAGTAGGTAAACAGCGTGAAGACTTGACAGGATAAGTTATGTTGACAGTTGGAAGAGCTGATGGAGTCTGTGGACCATGGAGAAGACAGAGCCAGCAGTCCTCAGCGATTTTGGGTTTAGAAGCATTGAGTAGGGGGAACCAGCAGTTAGCATAATGGCTATGTCGCTGGACTCCCACATAGTCGACCGCAGTTCACGTCCCGGACCCGGTGGCTTAAAACTCATGCCGGGCGCGTGTGCATGTGTGCCCAAGATCCCGAGAGGAGAATGGAGGAGAAGGGATTGCAGCATGGCCATCCCCCCTGGGGGGTGATTTCTCGCTTTCTGTCTCTAATGTCTCTCTCTGTCTGTCTGGCGAGTGCACGCGCCCTATAGCAAAAATCTAAAACAAAACAAAACAAAACAAAACAAAAAAAAAAAAAAAAAAAAAAAGAAGCATTGAGTAGGGCAAGAGTAAAATCAAGAAGTGAATGTGTGTGTGTGTCAAGAGGGTTGTCTTGAGGGCCAGGCAAGGCCAACAGGTGGTAGGATAAGTGGAGATGTAAATGATGTGTGAGATCTTCTAAGTGTTTTTGTACCTTGAGCCATCTAATCTTATCTTGAGGTCCACCCCCATCAGAGATGTGGGGAGGAGCAATTAGGTCCCAACAAAGGGTTTTTCCTAAGTTCTTAGATGTACAAGGTTTTTCAAGGCAGTTTGAGATGCCTGAAGTTTTTCTTGATTCTGAAAAGGTTTTAATCTGTGTAGCTGTGAAAAAAGTTTCATTTTTGTGAATGCATGTAGTGGCGTAGTCATAACAGGAAGCATGAAGTGTAGATTTGAAAATTGTACAGGTGCATTGAGGAGGTATAAAGGAGGAAATAATGGATGCATCAATGCAATACCAAGTAGGGGGTAGTTTGAGGTGTGCAAAGCGGCGAGGTATAATGCGTTCAAGGCAAAGATACGCAGTGTATCCGGAGCATGTAACTGTTGAAAGTGGTGTGAAAAAGAGTTGAGTGATCTTACCACCAGAACATGTACAAGGAAGGTTGTATTCAACTGTTTGTTGAGTCAGTCCAGGGTCAAAACCAGCAGCGATAGTGTAGAAGAGGCAAAACAGGATCAGGTATTTAAGAAAAATCTTCATTTTGTTGACCTGCGGAAGAAGAGAGAGGTATCTCAGGGTTTTTATCATCCCTGGATAAAGAATTATCATTTGAATCAATTTGTTTAAACAATCTTTCTGGTAGCCAATGAGCAGCATCCAGTTTTTGAGAATAAATGCAAACAGACCCTCTGCCCCAAATGAGGACAGGGTCAGGACCATTTCATGTATTGTCCAGAGGATCTTTCCACAAAAGTGTGGCAAATTTTGTTCTGGTACTTGAATGCCAGAAATACTCAGCAGCTGAGTTTCCATCTTTATCAAGTGTCAGAAAATTTAGGACAAAAAGCGTATATGCTAAAAGGTTTTTTGGTGAGCCTTTGTTTTGGGAAAACTCCCCCTTTTTTAGTTTTTGGAGAGTATTCTTCAAGGAGAGATGAGATGAGCATGTTCGACAATGCCTTGTCCCTGGGGATTGTATGGGATCCCTGTAACATGTTCAATTTGGAGTTGTTTACAAAAAGAAGCAAAATTATTTCCTGTATAACCTGGGCCATTATCTGTTTTAATTTGTTGAGGTTTGCCCATAACAGAGAGTGAAGCAAGTACTTGGGAAATAACATGTTTACCAGCCTCTCCAGTTTGTGCCGAGGCAAAAATGAAACCACTAAAGGCATCAACAGTGACATGTACATACTTAAGAGTACCAAATTCAGCAACATGAGTGATGTCCATTTGCCACAATGCATTAGGCGTAAGGCCCATAGAATTAACACCTAGATGTGGTGTAGGCAAAAGGATAAGACAGGCTGAACATTGTTTTACAATTTGTCAGGCCTGTTCCTGAGTAATTTTAAACATGAGATGAAGAGTGTGAGAATTTAAATGATGTAGTCGATGGGCAGCAACAGCATCTGTGTCGGCGTCACTGCTGCAGAGATGACACGACACCCGGTTCTTCCTCACGCAGTCTTTATTCACAGGTTTCCTTTTTCTTCTTCTTTCTCCTACTTCCCTTTTCCCCCCGTATATATAGGATCCTCCCGGCGGCCCCACCCGCAAGTTCCTTCGCCTGTACGTGGTAAGTCCTGATTGGCTGTCTCTAAAACATGTCCATAAAAGGAGTTGTTTGTAGTACTGGAGACACGCCTCCCTATGCAGCCAGTGGCACCATCTTGGCTCGGCGGCCAACGGCGGCGGCCAACAGTTCCCCCCTTTTGTTTTTGTCAGGAGAAGGTAGAGGTCACAGGCCCCAGATGTGGTGGACTTGCTTACTGACCTGTGGAAGGGCCCAGGGGCATCCCCCAGGTCAGCCTGTCCGATGCCTTTTTATGGAGATAAGTGTGTTGTCGGCATCAACCCATATGCACCCGGACTTGCCTTCCTCCAGGTCCCATCAAGGGCCCCCGGAGTGCAGTGCTTTGCCTCGCACCCTGAGCTGATAGGGGTTTACTGCATCTGGGCCAGCCAAGCCACGGGGGAGTATCCTTCTTCGATAGCGGCAAATGCTTGTACGAGGAGGGCGCGGTCGCGATTGCATTGGGCCCTCAATCTACACAGACAGAGAAGGCTACTCCCACATAGGAAGACAAGGAGGAGGCCAAGGGACCCCATCCCTGCCCACTCCTTAAGATGGAGCGCAGTTTGAGAGATCCATGCAACTATCCCGCTGGCGAAGGCGGCATCAACTCGCGTTGAGTTAATGTGGATGATGCTCCACCGGAGCTCCTCAGAGAGGGTATCAAAGCTCTGATTCCAGGGACCTGTAAGATACTGGGAAAGTCCATCGTTGTTCAGACTGAGACACCTGGGGGAGCGTCAGTGTCCCCAGGAGGAGAAGGCATCCCCAGGCCATCATCAGGGCTCGGTGTATCAGCAGGCAAGTTCTCCTGGGATGGAAGGCGTCGTACCAACCTCTCTGGGACCCACACCGGGTCTGGTTCGTCCTGTGGGAAAACACAAACAGATCCTCTCAACCAAACCAACACAGGGTCTGGTCCCCTCCAGCGCCCCATGAGGACGTCCTTCCATTTTACTTTTCCCTGCTTGCTCGGCCCCGGTGCATGGTGCCTGTCGGCAGCCGAGCACCCTTGGGAATCGAGCTGAAAAAAATTGAGTGTTAAGAGTGCTATTGCGATGCGGTCTTTCAGGGAGTGACCTTTGCTGACTCCCCCTTTTTGTTTTTGTAGGAGCTCCTTGAGGGTACGATGAGCCCTCTCTACTACACCTTGACCTTGAGGGTTATATGGTAGGCCATGTGCAACTGAGCTCTCGGGCACTGATACTTGGGGATTGCTCATATCCAAAGCCCCTAAGGTCTTGGGTGGCCTCTCGTATCTGCCAGGCCGTTGGCCAATCTTAACTGTGGCATGGGCCGGGATGTTAGGTCCATGACTGCAAAGGCTCCTGGAGTTCCTGTGGACCCCAACATGCCTTTTCCCCTAATGTTGTCTTTGGCGGGGAATCGGGCATGTTTGCTAGGCAATATTAAAATCTGGGCAATTTTGTCTCCCGGAGATATGGCTGTGATCCCTCTTGGTGAGGAGACAAGGATCTTAACTTTTCCCGTAAAATCGGAGTCAATCACTCCAGGGTGTACCACCAGACCTCTAAGGGTTGCCGATGATTGACCAAGCAGTAGCCCCACGGTGTTATTGGGCAAAGGGCCACAGAAATCAGAGTCAATCGGCTGTACCCCCATTTGAGGGGTTAATACCAATCTGGCAGCAGAACAGATGTCCAGTCCGGCTGAGCCAGGAGTGGCTCTCCTGACCTATGAGGTGGGAGGACACTCGGCCACTGCATGGTGGTGCTCTCGGCCATTGCCCCATACATTTGTGGGCCCTGGGAGCGGGGGCCCCGCTGCCCATTTTTTGACTGGGCTCCTCTAGGGCAGCCTTGGAGAGGCGAAAGAGGTCGACTGTCAATATCCTTGCTGGATCGGCACTCATTGGGCGGGTGGTTGCCCTTGCGGCATCGCATACACAAGGTTGGTTGACTCGCGTATGCCTGGCCCCGACGGAATGGACAATCCCGTTTCATATGCCCTGGCCGTCTGCAGTGAAAGCAAGCCCCTGTGATATTGTTATGAGCTTTGTGCATAGCTGCACTACTGCTGCCGCGAGGCCAGTATTGCTCAGAGGCCCTCCCAAGTCCCTACAGAGTCTTATCCACACCTCTAGGCCCTTGTTTTTATGGGGGAGGATTGCATTGCGACATTCTTTTGTACACTGTTCAAATATAACCTGTTTGACCAAAGGCATGGCTGCGTCCACATCACCAAACATCCTGTCCGCCGTGTCCATTATTCTGGCCACAAAATCAGAGAAGGGTTCTGTGGGGCCCTGAGTGGTTTTTGTAAGGTTGGCCTGTGGTTCCCCTTTGTTGGGAAGCATTTTCCAGGCCTTGATGGCTATAGTATTGATGTGATCGTAAACTGCCTGAGGGTAGCCTGTTTGTTGATTGGCGAACCTGCCCTGTCCCATATACATATCCACATCCCACGCCGCCTGTCCGGCGGCCCTGTTCCGGGCAACTTGGGCTTGCGCCCCCTCAAGGTAAATGACCTTCCAGTCAAGATACTGACCCGGGGACAGGCAAGTCCTCGCGAGCGTTCCCCAATCACTAGGTGTCATACAGTACCGCTGTAGAGTTTCAACGAGGCCGACAGTAAAAGCTGCACCATTCCCGTATGTCTTTACGGCCTCTGCCAAAGCCTTGATGGTCTGATAATCTAGGGGCTCATGATATCTATTCCCAGCATTATCTGCAAAAATGGGAAATGCCCGAACAGGCCCAAGCTGTCTGGCCTCCCGCCAAGCCCCGGGGCAGAAAGAAGCTTCGCCCTCTGGGTTCTCCTTTTGTGGGGCGGAGGGATTATGAGGGGGAGGAGCCGTGGGTAGAGGCCAGTCTTCCTCTTCCTCCTCGGCAACCTCCCAACCTTTACTTCCTCAACTAATTGTCTTATTTCGTGATCGTCATCTTCCCCGCAGGCTTCCACCATCTTGGCGGCCCCGTTCTCTTCCTGAGAGCACTGCTCCCGGAGGGACTCCAACACCTCCTGGCCCTCCCTCACCGTCTGTACACATCTTTGATCCTCAAGGCATGCTCGAACAAGCCTCCAGAGCGGCCTAATCAACTTTAGGAGCTCTCCGAGTGCCTTGACGATCAGCTGAGATGGCCCAGCCCCCATTGTTGTTGTTCTCTTTTATTCCTTACTTTCAGCCAATGGCTTCAATCTGCCTCTTATCCGAGGTCTTTTATCTGCCTCTCTACCGAGGTCTTCCTTCCGGGACCCCCGCCCGGTACTTACCAGCTAGCTGCCCTGTAGACTCGGAGGTTCTGAACCCTCTGTGCTCAATTGTGTGCTTCCCCGTACGGGCCACCACTTGTCGGCATCACTTCTGCAGAGACGACATAACACCCGGTTCTTCCTCACGCAGTCTTTATTCACAGGTTTCCTTTTTCTTCTTCTTTTCCTTTTTCTCCTTCCTTTTCTACTTCCCTTTTCCCCCATATATATAGGATCCTCCCGGCGGCCCCACCTGCAAGTTCCTTCGCCTGTATGTGGCAAGTCCTGATTGGCTGTCTCTAAAACATGTCCATAAAAGGAGTTGTTTGTAGTACTGGAGACATGCCTCCCTATGCAGCCAGCGGCGCCATCTTGGCTCGGTGGCCAATGGCGTGGGCCAACACATCTGAAAGGTTTGTGTCAGATTGAGTGGAAGTAGGAAAGAATGTCTTGTAGCCAGATCAGTGTGGCGATTTCCCTCAGTTAGGGGGCCAGGCAAATCTGTATGTGCACGTAAATGGCCAATATAAAAAGGAAGGTCTTGCTGTTTAATGAGAGACTGTAATTGGAGGAAAAACTGTGTGGCCTGAAAAACTTGTTTAATTTGTGCCACAGTTTCCGGAAGTGGTACGGACATAGCGTATAAGCACTATCAGTATACAAGTTTAAGGGAGTGTCAGGAAAAGCAGAGAAAACTGCAACAACTGCCTGCAGTTCAACTAACTGAGCTGACGTTGAGGATGCTGTAAATGTGCTCTATCAAGTTTATGTTGAGGTTGTAGGGGTTGGATAATACCCGATTCATTTTTTCCCAAGCTGTTTCCTGGTATATAACCTTGAGTCAGCATTTGTGCAGTTACTCTATCATTTGGGCTGAACATGAGGAGACTCATTTGTGATAATAGGTCTTGTCCCCACAAATTGAAAGGAAGGCTTTGTATTACAAAGGGCTGGATATGTCCTTCATTGCCTTCTTTATCTTTCCACTGTAACACTTTAGAGCTCTTTCCTGGGCTTTGACTTTGTCTGATACCCTGTAGGTTAGTTAAGGTTGGAACAAGAGGCCAGGATTGGGGCCAATTTTCTTTTCTAATAATTGTAACATTTTCCCCAGTATCTATAAGTCCAGAAAATTGTTATCCATCCAGCCAGAGAGCAAGAATTGGTATATTCAGGGAAATTTGTTGTGCCCAATAGCCATCTGAAGAGCTGAAGTCCTTTTCACCTCGTGAAGAGGAATGGACAGTGTTTTGAGTTGAGAGCAATGGAAGGAGCAGGAGCTGAGCTATGTGTTTACCAGCAGGAATGGTTGTGATTAATTTTGGAGAGGAAGACATAATCTTAATTTCTCCTTCATAATCATTATCTATCACTCCTGGAAAGACTTGAAGTCCCTTCATAGTGGCACCACTGTGCCCCAAGAGTATTGCAAAGGTATTTGGCAGCAGAGGACCAAAGACCCCAATAGGTAAAGCCTGAATCTCCATTTCTGGAGTTAATACTGTGTGGGTGGTGGAACAGAGGTCCAGTCCTGAGCTTCCTGGTTTTGCTCTGGAAAGTTCTGAAATGGATTGTTGTTGCTTGCTAGAACAAACTCTAGTGCCCCAAAAGCTTGTTTGGGTTTGGGAGCTTGGGGTGGCCCCCTGGTATTGTAAAATGGTGGTCGTTTTTTGAAAGGTGGCCATTTTGGATTATTGTAGTTGGCATCCTCTATTTTTAGTTTTTTTTTCAGGTGGCCATTTTGAATTATTGTACTTGGCTGCCTCTGTTTCTAAAGTTTCTTCTCCAGGTGGCCATTTTGGATTATTGTATTTGGCTGCCTTTGTTTCTAAAGTTTCTTCTTCAGAATCAGTTAACTGGTCATCCAAATGATCCTTAAGTTCTGTAAGATATGGGTATATTTTTTTATGAGGTTTTTTTAAGTTTTTAATTTCCTCATTGACTCTTGGTTTTATAATTTGTTTTGGTTTAACATCCAATTGTTTATTAAGTTCTGTTACTTCTTCCTCACTGTCTAAAGAAATTAAATCTTTTTCTTTTTTGCTGCCAGGGTCTATTTTAGTTTCCATGGCATCTTCACTATCTGTCTGAGTTTTATTTTTTTGCATAATTTATTCTCTTTCTGCTACAACTGCTGGGATTTTAGGGTCAGTTGGCCGGAACCTAATGATCTCATCTATTAGGTTCCAATAAGAGAGGAAAGAGAGATAGAAAGAAAGAAAAAAAGAAAGAAAGAAAGAAAGAAAGAAGAAATTGTTTAATCTTAATTTTAACTCTGCATGTCTTGAGGGCTTCAGTAAGCCCATGAACAAATAACTCATGTTTGTTTATTTCTTGTCCCATAAAACCACCCTTATCACTTATAAGTAACCATTGTTACTTACCAGGATGATTTTCTGCCATCCTGTTCTGCTTTCTGCCAGCCGGCTTTTCTTGTTTTTTGGTGCTCTTATGGATCCCTCATACCCAGGTCCCTGTTTGGGCACGACATGTCCTGACCCGCAGGACAGTCGAACAGTAACCTGGGGGAGGAAGCGAAGAAAAAGGACAAACTCTCACAGGCACACAGAACTCTCACAGACACATAGAGTGGCGACAAGATGAGGTGCTGATCAAGTCTTCAGTTTATTGAGGAACAATGGCGAGTTATATACAGGCTGGTAGGCATTGATTTGTTGCCCGAAATGCAAATAAGGTATGAGTCAGTGGGAGCCAATCAGGAGTCTGATATGGCTTTCTGGGGACTGTTGTTATTGTTTTCTCAATGAGGAAGTGAAATCCAAAGGTTTCTAAGATGGTGGATAGCTCTTAAGATGGTGGCTAGCTCTCAAAATGGCTTCCGTATGCAGTGTCCACAATAAAGCTGAAAATTTACTGGTTTGGACTGTGTTAAATTGTATATGCAATCTAATTTTGAAGAATAAACAACATTAATCACTAGTGCTGTAATTATTTTGAAAGTCAAATTAGTAATATTTTTTCATAGAAGGACTTAATATTTTTAAGAGGTTTTTGTTTTAGGTAACATGTGCTCATGAGAGAGACAGAGAGAAAGAGAAACGATGAGATGGAAAGTGAGAAATCACTCCGCAGGAAAGTGGCCATGCCCTAACTCTTTCTCCTCCATTTTCTTCCCAGGATCTTTGGCATACACGCACATGTTCCCAGCATAACTTTCAAGCCACTGGGTACGGAACTCAAACCTCGGTCTGCCATGTAAAAGTCCAGTGACATAACCACTACACAATCTGCTGGAGCCAGGATTACTATTATTAATCTTTATTTATAAAACATACCAGAAAACATTATGTTGGAAAGCACACTCCTATCAAGTTTGTTTATGTTTCTCATAAAGAGGAGCATGGGAGGATGAGCATACATAAGTTCCAAAGATTTATATGCTGAGGAAGCCCATGTATTCTTATCCATGGAAGTGTAGAAGCATGGAAATTCATCAAATGTTTATTACTGAATTGGAGCCAGCACTGAGAACCCTGTGCCCAGTATTACATTAATCCAGTTAGGAATAGTTTATGGGTTATGGTAGAATAGTTTATGGGTTATGGTAGATTCCAGGGAGGGTATGTCTCCAGTGTTGTATACATATCTCTAATCAGCCTGCTTGCAATGGCTATTTCTGGACCATATCTTTCACAATTAGAGCTCTGCTTTCAATAGACATTATCTTAGTAGAAGGAACAACCCTTACTTCTGTGAAATGCTTTACAGTTTACAAAATACATCTTATAGCTAAAATGTAATATACAGTCACATTTGCAAAGGAAGTCTTGGAAGCAGAGGGCTCTGGAATGCCTTCCAAAGTCACATGGAGTTAGAGGTAGAAGAAGAATTCAGAACTCATTTATACAACCCAGAATGTCCTCAATAAATTACAGATAAATCATGATCCATTTTTTTTCCTTGAAGAGGTTTTTGCTATAGGACACGTGCACTCGCCAGAAAGAGACAGAGAGACAGAAAGCGAGAAATCACACACTAGGGGGGATGGCCATGCCACAATATCCATTCCTCCATTCTCTTCTCAGGATCTTGGGCATGCACGCACATGTGCCCAGTGTGAGCCCAAGCCACCTGGTCTGGGACTTGGACCACAGTCGGCTACATGAGAGTCCAGTGACATAGCCATTAAGCTAACTGCTGGTCCCATGGCCCATAAATATTTTACAAACAAACACTAGGTTTCAGATGAGACAGAAAGCATTATGAAGGAAGGGAAAAATAAACAAAGTTATTACTGGGGCTCTAAAACTATAGTAACTACACTACCTTGGTACTATGAAATTTGGACAGTAATCCTTTCATAACTAATTAACTGTATTTTATTTTATCTCTTATAAATAGTTTAGGCCCACATAAGGCATTACTATGTGAATGAGTCAACCCACGCCTCCCAACAACATGACTGAACTTATTCTCCTGGGACTCACACAGAATCCACATTCACTGAAGATATTCTTCATTGTTTTTTTTGCTCATTTTTCTATTTACTGTGCTGGCTAATCTGCTCTTGTTTATCATTGTCTTCCTCGACATCACCCTTAAGGTTCCCATGTACTTTTTTCTCACTTCTTGTCCTTCATAGATGCCTCCTACACCTGTGTCAGCACCTGTAAAGTGATCATTGATATGCTCTACCAGAGGAGAACCATCTCCTTCGGGGGCTATCTCACTCAGCTATTTGTGGAGCACCTCCTGGGAAGATCAGTGATCATTCTCCTCATTGTCCTGGCCTATGAAAACTACATGGCCATCTGCAAGCCCCTGCATTGCATGACTCTAATGAGACAGGGGATCTGTCACATCTTGGTGGTGGTAGCTTGGATTGGTAGCATGATGCCACATGCCACTGTGCAGATTGTTTTTATGTTTAACTTGCCCTTCTGTGGTCCCAATGTCATCGACCACTTTATGTGTGACCTTTTCCCATTGTTGAAACTTGCCTGCAGAGACACCTACAAGCTGGGAATGGTGGTGACAGCCAAGAGTGGAGCTATGTGCTTGCTCATTTTCTCCATGCTACTCATCTCCTACGTAGTTATCTGGAGGTTCCTGAAATCCTATGGCTCTCAAGGACAGAGCAAAGTCCTCTCCCTATGTGGCTCCCACTTTACTGTCATTGTAGTCTTTTTTGTGCCTTACATATTCATCTACACACACCCAGTGGCCATCTATTTCATGGACAAGTTGGTGACTGTGTTCTTTGCAATCCTTACCCCTATGTTTAATCCTGTAATTTACACAGTGAGAACACGGAGATGAAAAGTGCCATGAGAAGTTTGTTGAAGAAGAGAGTAACTCAGCCTGTTTATAAAGCTAAGAAAGTGAGGATATATGTAAATAAGGAGGATTATATTCTTGCTGAACTGCAAGAGAATCTACAACAGCTTACAGATCCTGACAAACAAAAGCAAAAAACAGAAACTGACATATACTGAGCACATAATAGTGGTTAGGCTCTTTTCTAGATCTTTTTGATATCTTTTTCTGTACTTTACCAAAGGTTTTAAGTTTCTGTTCTAAAATTCTGGGTGCACAATGGAAAAAAAACCTGTATATCATAGTTTGATGATTCTAGAGGATGTCTTTCTCTGAGATTCATTGCTATTTTACTAAACTCTTCATACATATGTCAATTGAATTGAATGCTTTTTTCCACTTCCAAAAGTCTTTATGGGAAATAATTATTTTTTCCCTTAGCCTTTAATAAAAACAAACACAAAAGAGCAAACAAAAGCCTAGAAATCTAGATCTAGATTTTTGGAGGGTGAACATCCCTGAAGTGAGAACACCAGTGTTAGTCTTCTTTCCCTCCTCCCTCCCTTTCTTCTTTTGCTCTTTCCTTCCTTTCTTCCCATTCTTTACTATCCTTCCATCTTTTTCTTCTTTTTATACCATGAGTCCACCAAAAGCCAAAAGATACTCACTAAAAGAGGAAAAAAAATCTCATAACCTATCTCTAAATCTGTTTTCCTAATTGAAAAATAGCCAGAAATTTGGAAATTACTCTTAATGTGTTCTTAATTCCTTAAATATACTGATGGCATGCATTTTTTTATTAAATACGAGTGAATGTTTTTTGTTTCTTTTTTTAATTTTTAAAAATTTATTATTTTTATATACATTAAATTATATTGTTTAGCTTACAAAGCAAACTTTTCAATATGTGAACATTTCTCCCCAGTACAGTTGATCAAAATATTTTGAACTGATAACATCACACCTCCCTGTCCCGTCAATGGTCTTCCTGTGTATCCCTCCTTCAAATGAACTCCCTTAGGCCTCATTCCTCCACACACACTACATCTGGCATTTACACCCATCTCTTGTGTTTGTATATCTTTTATTCAATAAGTTTCGGTCGTAGAGTGCAGACACTTGGTATATTTTAAGTGGGGACATACAATGTCTCTCCTTCATAGCCTGGCTTGCTTCACTCAGCAGTAAATCTTCCATATTCTTCCACTTTCTGTCAAAAGCCAGGGTTTTGTTGGTTTTATGGCTGAGTAGTATTCCATAGAATATATGTGCCACAGTTTTTCAATTCATTCATCCATACGGGAGCATTTGTGTTGGTTCCATGTCTAAGCAATTGTGAATAGGGCCACAATAAACATCAATGTGCAAGCACTTTTCCAATGAAGAATTCTTCTGTCCTTTGGGTAGATACCGAGGAGTGGGATCGCTGGATCATATGGTAATTCTATTTGTAGATTTTTGAGAAATCTCCAAATTGTTCCCCACAGTGACTGGACCAATTTACATTTCCACCAGCAGTGCAAAAGAGTTCCCCTTTCACCATACCCCTGCCAACACTTATCATTTAAAATTTTTTTTAATCTTAGACATTCTGACTGGGGTTAGGTGGTACCTCATTGTGGTTTTGATCTGCATTTCCCTTACAATGAGGGATGTTGAGCATTTTTTCATATGCCTTTTGGCTATTCCTATGTCATCTTTAGAGAGTGTTTTTTTTTTTCAACTCCTTCACCCATCTTTTAATAGTGTTGATTATCTTTTTTCCAAACAGTGACTTGAGTTCCTTGTGTATTCTGGTTATCAGTCCCTTATCTGATGCATAATTTACAAAAATATTTTCCCATTCTGAGGGCTGTCAATTCACACTAATTACTGTGTCTTTTGCCATGCAGAAACTTCTTAGTCTGATGTAATCCCACTTGTCTATTTTAGGGATTATCGACTGTGCTTTGGGAGTCTTATTTAAGAAATCTTTCCCTACACCAATGTCTCCCAGAGTTTCCCCAGTATTTCCCAGGAGCAGTTTTTATAGTTTGAGGTCTTATATTTAGATCCTTGATCCACTTTGACTTGATTTTTGTCAGAGGTGAAAGGTAGGGGTTCAGATTCATCTTTCTGCAAGTGGAGATCCAGTTTTTTCAGCACCATTTGCTAAAAAGTTTTTCCTTTTCCACTAGTCAAAAATCAGTTGACTGTATGTTTGGGAATTTGTTTCATTTTGTTTTAAACCAAGACTTGAAGGAAAAGTCATTTCAAGGAATAGGATAAATATTTTTTCATTCATTCTCAACAAAACGACATATGATAAATTTCCAAAACAATTGTTCCATAGTTGTTCATATGATTACAGTAAATTAAATTTTATTATCTTTCAGACAAGTCCACCTCAGTTTGATGATTTAATCCTCATATTAAGTTGGTAGCTCCCATGTTACTGTCCCTGTTTAACAAAAAAGCAAATTGAAGATAAGAGAGGTTTACTAATTTACTTGCCTTGGATCATGATCTAAGAGTTTCAGCTTCAATATTTGAATAGAGATCTTGTAAAACATTTATTTGTGGTATGTTTACACTTATATACAATTTTATATTTGAAGTTAATGGCTCACTTCAAGCAAGATGAGGCCAAATGTGTGTATCATTTTCCTATGACTAGCAATATATTTCCAAAGCAATGCTCCTCTGTGTGCATTACATAGCACTTTGTGACTCAAGTGTTCTTTGACGATAGAACTCCAACTCATGTCACTTCTCACCAATGTCCTTTTGTTAAACTCAATGATCATCTGAAACTATTTCCTCCACTATTTGACTGTGTGGTAATGCTGCAGCGTGGAGCAACTGTTGGGGGGAGGTGGGTAACTGTGTGCTCTAGCTCAAGCATGGATGTTTCAGATTTGTAAAAAATGAAAACTATGTCCACAAACTTTATGCCTGGAAGATAATATAATTGGTGGTTACTCTGATTGTAAATAAGGAAGAAAATACATAAGCAATGTAATTTTTTTGGGACCAAGTATGTTGAATACAATATTTTTAAGAGAGCAATGCAGAAGGTAAGAACTGAGTGTAGATTTGTGTTGTGATTGCAACATAGCTAAAATTTTAATTATGTTCAAGTTTAACGATATATTTTCCTTTTTTGTTTTTGTTGTTGTTGGTTTTTTGTCATAGGACACTTGTACTCACTAAAGAGAGACAGATAGAGACAGTGAGTGAGAAAGTGAGAAATCACCTCCAACAGGATGAAATCACCTCCTTCAGAGCCAGCAGATGATGTGGCAGTTACACATAGACTCCCACATGACCAAACTTGGTGACTTCAAAATCATGCTAGGTGAGTGTGTTACATACATACCCAAGATCCCAGGAGGAGAATGGATGGAAGGGAGTGCAGCATAGCCATCCCCCTTGGGGGGTGATTTCTCACTTTCCCTCTCTCTGTCTCTCTCTGGTGAGCACATGTGCCCTAAGACAAAAACCTGTAAAAAAGATATTAAGCTGCTCTGATTAAACAATAAATGAGTATGTAACGACTTTTTCTCTGCTCACAGTATTAAATCTCTATCAATGGATCACTATATCTGAAATTGATTCATGAATTTTGTAATACACCTTTAAGTCAAATTGCTTATTATTTGTTCAATATAAAGCTGGGTATAAAAATAGGGTTTGTTCAAAACATATTTGGCTGACTCTACACATCCTAAGGGAAATCCATAGTTTTTAGATAATAATTTTGTGTTTAACTACTATCAACTCACTCTTCTTCCCATGATAGTAAAACATTTTTGACAAAATTTTAAGTCGGTTCTAAAATACATATGGATATATGCTCTTGTTTGAACAGTAGCCTTGATAATAAAATAATGTGAGAAGAATAGAGATAGAGACCAATAGCTATTAGATATTATCACATATCCTATGCTCTAGTTTATAGAAAATTTGCTATTGGATGAGTAATAAAAAATATAAAGAACAGAAAAAATTTCCCCAGATTGAGCCATCTAAATTTTGAATCAATATAAGTTTTGTAATGTAAAACTTTATGAATATATTTATAATATAAATATAATGTAAAACATGATGAAGATAGAAGTTTAAATCAGTAGGAAAGAATGAGATATTGTATACATTTTACAAGGATGGACTGTATAGACATCTCTCCAACTCCCATTTTTTACATCTTCTGGGCAGTGGCTTCTTCTGTCTTTGTCTTTCTCTTTTCTAATTAAAAATTACAGGAAAAAAGTCACCCTAATTTGTCTGTGAAAAAAATAATATGTTTCTCATATTGTCTGACCTACTCTATTTTCAGAGTCTTATTTACATGTCATCCCATTCTGTTCCTTCAATAAAAACAATTAATAAAGAAAGAAGCAAATCATGGAATAAAATAGAAAATGCTAAATGTGGTTTGAAATGAGAGCAAGGGCTCCAGGATTAATTGCTAAAGACTTGTTGTTGAGTGATATTTTATTTCATTTATTTGTTTTATTGTTATTATTTATTTTAATAATATTTATACCTGACAGGGAGTGTAGTACATGTTGGCTTATTGTTCTGTGTCAGGACAGACATCTAAAATTTCAATTAAAAAAAGAAAAACAGGGACCAGCAGATGATATAATGGTTGCTTCACTGGACTCTCCCATAGTTGACTGTGGCCTGAGTCCCATACCCGGTGGCTTAAAACTCATTCCAGGCATCTGTGCATGCGTGCCCTGAAATCCCAAGAGGAGCACGGAGGAGGAAGGATTGCAGCATGCCTGACCCCTCCCCCCGGGGGGTGACTTCTTGCTTTCTGTCCTTCTGCCTCTCTCTGTCTCTCTGGTAAGTGCATGCACCCTATAGCAAAAATCTCTCTTAAAAAAGAGAAAAAAGAAAAATAAGGTTAGCCTTTGGTGTGGTGGTTAAAGCAGCAGGATTCAACATGGTCCTCTGCATTAGCGTCTCTGACCTAGTAGTATGTAAAACACATAAGAAGTGTGTGAGCATGCCCCAAATAACACAAATAGGGAGAAATGGAGAAGAAATGATTGCAACATAATGATTCCTCATAGAGTGTGTTTTCACATTATCCCTCTCTCTGTCTCTGTCTGTCTCTCTCCAATGAGTGCACAGCCTCTCTGGTAAAATTAGAAAACAAAACAAACAACAAAACTACTTCTCTTTCAATGTGATAAACTATTAAAATGGTGGTGTTTATAAAGTTTCTCATGAGTTCTTTAAATTTTGTATTTTACTATATTATGTGAATAAACATAAAAATAGGAAAGATAACATATTTAAAGACTTTTTGAATCACAAAGCTTTTTGGTATGGGCGCTCTCTGAAAGGGCCCAACAAACTAAGTCCACCATGTCTCTCACATGTCAGTCTCAATGTTATGTTCATCAAAAGTAAACAGACCTGTCATATTACCTTTTAAAATGGAAAAAGAAAAATCCTGTAACTTCTAGAAATTATGCCTTTTTTATAAGGGCTTTTGCTATAGGCTGCATGCCCTTGCCAGAGAGAGACAGTGAGAGGGAAAGTGAGAAATCAGCCCCCAGAGGGATGGCCATGCTGCAGTCCCTTATCCTCCATTCTCTTCTTGGGGTTTTGGATATGCACATACACACGCCTGGGACTAGTTGCAAGCTGTCAGATATGGAGCTCAAACCACGGTTAGCCATGTGGGAGTCCAACTCCTTAATCACCACATCACCTGCTAGCCCTAAAACTGTGCTCTTAATATCATAGAATGTAACGATCAGTCTCTGAGACAAAGCGATGACATTTTTATTCATTTGCAAATCCTTTCATACTTGTATATTAGATGTTATTCTCTATTAATACTAATTGGCACCTTTGTCTTACACAATATATGGTACCCATGTGCATTGATGCTATGTTAACCTAGAGCTCAGCTTTTAAGTGTAATAACTGCTCAGATGTTTTACTGTAATTCTGAGAACACAAACTATATTGGATCCCAGTATCCACAATGTTCTAGTCCTGCACATGAAGAAAAATGAAAGCATCATAAAATAGAAACCAAGAACTTAAAAACAAACAAACAAAAACTCATAATTGTTCAGAGATTGAAAAGTGTTGTGAAAACTTAAGCCAGTGAAACCACACAAGATTATGTCTTGGACATCATACTGATGGGAAATTTCCAAACCCTGCAGGGGACCCAGAAGCAATTCTACAGGTTCATGACCTCTCAGGGAAATCTCTTAAATTCCAGTTGTTAATCAAGAAGGAAATGTGTGGGAGGCTGCACAACAGCAAGTCTGCCGAGGTTTCTCAGAGAACAAACAATTGCCATGATTGGCCACTAGAAATCCCTCAGATTTGCATATCTGGCACCTCACGATTGGTCCAAAAGCAACCAATCGTAACCCACCATTTACAACCAATCACGGCCCACCATTTACAACCAATCACGGCCCACCATTTGCAACCAATCATAACCCACCTTTGTGATCCACCAATGTGTATATAACCACCATGCCTGGCCCACAATAGCCAGACGACCAGGAAGACAATGAAGACAACACAGATGACCAGGAAGACAATGAAGACAACACAGACGACCAGGAAGACAACGAAGACAACACAGAAGACCAGGAAGACGACGACCCTGGAGAGCCTGCAGAGCTGAAACACTGCACAGTCTCCAGACGACCATGGAGAGCCTGCAGAGCTGAAACACCGCACAGTCTCCAGACGACCCTGAAGAGTTGTAACACTACATCATCTCCAGACGAGCCTGAAGAGCTGTGACACCGCGTCGTCTCTGTGCTGCTCACAACAGACGACGCAACCCTAAAGAGTTGTAACACTGCGTCATCTCCATGCTGTACCGTGCTGCCCACAATAAACAGACGACACTGTGTCGTCTCCGAGCTGTGACACTGTGCCGCTTGTTCCGGCTCTCACTCCTTCCCTCAGGAAACCTGTTCGACTGTCCCCCCGGGTCGGGACACATGGTGCCCGAACCAGGTCGGGACAAGTGACGCCCGAACAGGGACCTGAGTACGAAGGATCCAGTGAAGAGCATCTGAAGAGGGGATGGCAGAGAATCGTCCCGAGATAGGACGGCAGAGAATCGTCCGAGGAGGGGACGGCAGAGAATCGTCCCGAGATAAGACGGCAGAGAATCATCCGAGGAGGGGACGGCAGAGAATCGTCCGAGAGGGAACGGCAGAGAATCGTCCCGGTGAGTAACAAAGATTGCTTACTTATAAGTAATAAGGGTAATAATGGGACAAGTAATAAGGGTAATAATGGGACAAGAGCTTAGCCAGCATGAACAAGAGCTTAGTCAGCACGAACAAGAGCTTAGTCAGCACAAACAAGAGCTTAGTCAGCACAGATTATTTGTTCAGACACGGGGAGTTAAGATTAAGATTAAGCAGTTGCTCTCCTTTTTTGGTTTCTTAAAAGAAGTTTGTCCATGGTTTCCTCAAGAAGGAACCATAGATGAGAAAATGTGGAAAAGAGTACGGGACGCTTTAAAAGATTATACCACATTCGGCCCAGAAAAAGTTCCCATGACTACTTTTTTGTACTGAAACTTAATAGATGAAATACTCAGGCTCCACACCAGTGACCCAAAAATTGTCGCTATGGTCACTAAGGGAGAGCAGATCATGCAAAATGATCAACCCCAGGAGGAGGCTATAGCCGCCTCAGATCTAACCATGGATTCTAAAATTGAAAAAGAACAGGGAGAGGATCTTATTTCCCTAGATAGTGAGGAAGAAGTTAAAAGCCCTGAAGGTGAGACAAAACCCAAAATATCCAAAAAACTAAAAAGTAAAAACAACCTTAAGTCTCTACAAGAGCCAAAGAAAAATGAGTCAAAAACTGGGTCAGTTTTTTGGACAATGTGCTGCTGTTTATCATATTTCTATATGGTCTCTGCTTGGGGTGGTTATGTGTTTATCATCAACCTTATTCCACTGCATGTGTTTATGTTGTTACTGATGCAGAGATATAGCAAAAGAGTCTACACAGCATATAGCATTTTCTACATTGTGGGTTTAATATTATCCATGCAGATACCTTTTGTATCACAATTCGAGAAACTAAAAACCAATACAGACAAACAAACAAAACTAGTTCAGGGATCACATACAACAGACTTTGAGACATTCCCTGTTATGGAAACTATAGATCCCCAAGGACAGGTTTGGCGCCGTCACAGTAGGTTTATGGTAAAAGAGATTAAGGCAGCAGTTGCCCAATACGGAGCTACTGCTCCATATACCTTAGCTATAGTTGAAGCTATCACCGAGGGCTGGCTCACACTGTCTGATTGGCAAACATTAGCCCGAGCTATCCTTCTTAAATTTCAAAACTCTCAGCCTTTATGTTTCCCTAACTGCAGCTACAGCTGTCAGCTCCACTGGCTAGTGTTATTACGCCAAGTCACTGAGGGTCTTATCTCAGACCAACTAGGTTCCCCAGCTGAGGTGGTTCTTCAAAATAGACAAGGTTTAAATCTCCTCCTGGCAGAACAGGGAGGTCTCTGTCTTGCTTTACAGGAACGCTGCTTTTACGCCAAGAAGTCCGGCATCATTCATGACAACATACATCAACTCCAACAATCTCTCCAACAACGTAGAAAACAACTCGCCGATGGTCTGCCTGGAACGGTCTCCTCCCTTTCCCGCTCCCCCTCCTTGGCCCATTTATTGGTTTTTTGATTGCTCACTGGGACCTGTTATATTTAATAGGCGCATGCCATTCTTCAAACAACAAATTGACTCACTTATGGAAGACCAACACCCTTATACTGGTCTCGCCTGAGGCGCTGAATCGGTTAGCCAAAGATGGGTAAGAGAGTCTGATGAACCCAATAACTCTTCAGTCCTTCCACCTAAGACAGGAGGCCCATCATAGCTATGGGACTCTCCAATGACGGGTAAGAATGGACTTATGGTTCTATACACGACTCCAACCTAAGACAGGCACGATTCCCCCAGGCCTTTACCTCATCTCTCAAAACAGAGAAGGGGGATATGTGGGAGGCTGCGCAACAGCAAGTCTGCTGAGGTTTCTCAGAGAGCAAACAATTGCCATGATTGGCCACTAGAAATCCCTCAGATTTGCATATCTGGTACCTCATGATTGGTCCAAAAGCAACCAATCGTAACCCACCGCTTACAACCAATCATGGCCCACCGTTTACAACCAATCACGGCCCACCATTTGCAACCAATCATAACCCACCTTTGCGATCCACCAATGTGTATATAACCACCATGCCTGGCCCACAATAGCCAGACGACCAGGAAGACAATGAAGACAACACAGACGACCAGGAAGACAATGAAGACAACACAGATGACCAGGAAGACAACGAAGACAACACAGAAGACCAGGAAGACGACGACCCTGGAGAGCCTGCAGAGCTGAAACACTGCACAGTCTCCAGACGACCGTGGAGAGCCTGCAGAGCTGAAACACCGCACAGTCTCCAGACGAGCCTGAAGAGCTGTGACACCGCGTCGTTTCCGTGCTGCTCACAACAGACGACGCAACCCTAAGAGTTGTAACACTGCGTCGTCTCCGTGCTGTACCATGCTGCCCACAATAAACAGACGACACTGTGTCGTCTCTGAGCTGTGACACTGTGCCGCTTGTTCCGGCTCTCACTCCTTCCCTCAGGAAACCTGTTCGACTGTCCCCCCGGGTCGGGACACATGGTGCCCGAACCAGGTCGGGACAGAAATGGTTGCTTCTTTCTTTCCTTTTTCCTGAGATCATGCTAAGGACAGTACTCAGAAGCAGTGGGAGCATTCTCTACTTTGTTTTTGAGAAATGTTCTTCTCTCTCTTAGATGTAGATGTAAGAAGTGGAAACAGCCTTCACATTCTGGCCACATCCTGAGTAGACTCTTTTTAAAAATTTATTTATTTTTTATATACATTCAATGACATGGTTTAGCATATGAAGTGAACATTTCAATATGTGAACATTTCTTTTCTCTATAGGGAATGGGAGATTGCCATCGTCTGAATTTTCAAGGAAGTGGTATGCAGTGAGATTATAATTATTGCATTTTATAGAGGATTATTTAAATTGTGATGTAGTCACTGTAAAGATGTACAGTGAATGAATGTAAACTTTAAAAGCTTAGAAAAATGCAGAAGTTAACTTTGAAAGAATATATAGATTGTAGTAGTTAACATATATTTTTAAAACAATGAAAATGTTAATTTAAGAAGGAAATAAAAGGCATTTAGGCTAATATAAAATTGTGATGTAGTACATAAAAATGTGTGTGTTGTGGTCAGGCTACCAACACACACATTTAATTTAATGTAATGTCTGGCCTAACAATAATACCTGCACACTTGAGCACTTAATTACATAACCTTCCAGTCTCAGATTCTTCAGCATTCATGGGGCTTTTACTATGACCAAGCTCAGAGGATGTAGAAGCAAATAAGAGAAAAGATGTGGAGTCATAAAGCAGCATGGGACACTTAATGAGTGCTCAATAAACAGCAACTGTTAGTAACAGAGTGCAAACCACTGGAGCAGAAGGGCTAGGAACTCCTACTTTCTAATGGAACTTGATCTATGTTCAACTTCAAGTTAAATCCAAATAGTGTAGAAGTGCAACAAGTGCAACAATATGTTGCCCTAGTTCCCAACAACGTTCGTTTTTCTTTCTTCATATATTGTCACTTAAATCATTTATCCTCCAATATTCTCCTCATCCTTATCATTTCAATTTAAAAGTTAGAATTTTCTGAGGTGTATAAAGCATGCTGATGTAGGAGGGTGATACATTCAAATGCTGTTGTACCATTTTAAGAGTTGTTAGGAAATATAGCATACTGTTTCCACATTGTAACGAATGACATAGGGTAAGATATTAAGGGTAAGGAAGAATGACTCGAGTCATGCAGTGGAGTTTAATGACTTTTAACTGTGTCCATTCCAATTTTTCTCAGTGCATTTGATGTCATCATAGCATTAAGGTCCTGCCTCAGAATTGTTCATGAAAATTTAAGTGGTCGAAGCTGTGAATTGTTTTTGTGATATTTGTTGTGGCTTTGTATCTCTCTCTCCCATTAAATGAACTTAATCACAAATAAAATAGAAAGTTCAGGCATCTCTCAGAAATGATATCAGTGGAAACAGAGGTTTTTATTTTTCTTTTTTAAAGAATTATTTTTTGAAGTTTATTTATCAATTTTAATTTGACCAAAGAGGGAGAGAGAGATAGAGAGAGAAAGCCAGAAAGCAAGTCAACAGGTTCAGGACCTGAAATGTGGTCTGCCATGTGGGAGTCCAACACTCTTAGCCACCATAACACCTGCCAGCCTCAGAAAACAGAGGTTTTTGTTTGTTTGTTTTCTAAATTCTAAGTAGAAATAGTGCATGCATAATAATTGAGCTATTTTGGAACATAAGTAGAGCTGCATTGAGGGGACAGAAAAGACCTAAAACCTGAAATGAACTTATTCCTCAGGTGGTGACAAAAAGGAATATGCTTATCTCAACACAGAAAGAATATTTTGTTGTTGTTGTTGTGGAATAACAATCCTGGATAATAATATATAGATCTTTAAGGAACTTATCAAATAGGATAAAAGAATTTTAACTTACTCTTTTAATTTGTACTGACAATATTACTTTAAAAATGTATGCAAATGTGACTGATATACACATACAGCTTCAAATACAGTTATAAAACACTACTTATTAATGACTGTTTCACTGATTCTTCTTATAGTTTTTAAAGTTGTATATACTTTAAACTCGAAACATATGTATTGATTTTTTTTTTCTTTTTTTGGAGAGGTTTTTGCTATAGGGCGCGTGCGCTCGCCAGACAGACAGAGAGAGACAGAGAGATAGAAAGCAGGAAATCACCCCCCAGGGGGGATGGCCACGTCGCAATCCCTTCTCCTCCATTCTCCTCTCGGGATCCTGGGCACGCACGCACACGCGCCCGGCGTGAGTTTAAGCCGCTGGGTCCGGGACTCGAACCGCGGTCGACTACATGGGAGTCCAGCGACATAGCCATTACGCTAACTGCTGGTCCCTGTATTGATTATTTTAAAAGTAATTGGTGCAATAATTCATTTTGTGGCTAATAAGAAAGGGGGGAGTGGGTGGCAATGTCAATGGGGGTCATGGGGTGGTCAACCTCTCAAAATCACTGGCCCTAGAGTTGGCCCAGGTCCCACAGTTCATGCAATGAGAGGGCCCTGAGTAATCTCAGGTGCAGCCCCAGCATTTTAAAGATATGGTTATCAAGAAAGAAAAGACTGTGTAATGTTCTAGGAGAAATGTGGCCACAATAAGTTGCTACCTATAGGAGAATATGACTTTAAAATTGATGTCAAACTGAGTGTTTAGGAGGATGGGGTGGGCTAGGCCCATGGTATGGTTGTTTCTGGAAAACATACAATAGAACTTACAATTTTTCGTATGATTCTGCTATCTTAGCATGTTACTTGCATGTTAATGAATTATCCCCAAACAGCACTTCTTTTTACTGAACTGTTTAGATGATGGAAAACATGATGTAGTAGGTTTTAAGTCTGATGTTTAATTTGGAATATTCTACTGTTACAACATACATATTGCAAATAAAAATTTTCATTTTAATATGTTCCCTTCTAAACTACAAAGTATACTTAATATATTTGTACAAATGGACACAGTTATTACAACTTTTTTCTTTTCTCATTTTACAGATTATAAAAATGCTTCACTGTCTGTGACTTCCTATTATAAGAATATTTTTATAGCATCACAATATTAATTTGTAACAGTTCAATTTATAGAAATATCTTGCTGTTATTTAGTATTTAAAATAATTAAATATTTCTTAATGTTTACTATTTTAAGTGCCACTGAACCATCTTCCATTGTAGAACTTTACTATCTCATTTCACTTTCAAATAAATTTTCTGGATTGGGTAATAGTATAAGGAATCTGAACATGTTTGTGATTTTAGAATTACTTTTCAACATGTTTTTCAAAAATCATATGAATTAATCAGTTTTACTGAAATTTTAAATGGGTCTAATTTAAAAACAGGATGATTTTTAAGACATATTTTATTCTTGAGACTTATTCCTTCTTCTAGTTCATTTTGTGTACGTAGATGCTGCTTTAAAATAACACTGGGCCAGCCCAGCCACTTCTCACATGCAAGACCACAGTTAAAATTCTAGCACAAGAGGCTTTGTTAGGGGAACCAGAATAACCCACATACAAAAAGATGGATGCGTGTACATGCATGTCCAAAATCCTGACTGGAAAGATGCATGGAGGAAAGAGGATTGTGGAGTGGCCACTCCACATTGCATTGGTGCTTTCTCTCTCTCTCTCTCATGAGTACACTCACACTCTGACAATTAAAATAATAATAACAATAATGATGATGTTAAAACTGAGCTAGCTATGGTTTTAATTTTAAATTAATAGAAATTGTAAGTAACCAAGAAAAATATTTTACAGTTGTAAACAAATAAAAGGATGGATAAAGACCCTTATCTTTGGTCATGATGAAGAAATTAGAAGTAAAAGTTGAGATATTCATTTCTGCTCTATGTCAGTAACTTTGTTAGGTTTTGAGACTTTTTCTAGCTGCTCTTCATAATCTTTTGTACTTCCTACTGGAGCAATGTATTATTTACTTATTTGTTTATTTAAAATTTAGGATTCACCCTGAGTTATTATACATCTTTGTGGGAAACAGCATATTTTTTTTCCCTTTCAACTATTTAATAAAACTCATACAGGTCAAAAAACCATTTTCAAATCAGAGTATCTGATTCACCAAGCTTTCAGGTTACTTAAAAAGAATGTTCAGGAGGGACCAGCAGTTAGCGTAATGGCTATGTCGCTGGACTCCCACGTGGTCGACCGCGGTTCGCATCCTGGACCCGGTGGCTTAAAACTCACGCCGGGCGCGTGTGCATGCATGCCCAAGGTCCCGAGAGGAGAATGGAGGAGAAGGGATTGCGGTGTGGCCATCCCCTCTAGGGGGTGATTTCTCGCTTTCTGTCTCTCTGTCTGTCTCTGTCTGTCTGGCGAGCGCACGCGCCTTATAGCAAAAACCTCCCCCCCCAAAAAAAAAAAAAAAAAAAAAAAAAGAATGTTCAGATGGAAACTGTCACAAATAGGACTTTTTATGGATGGGCACTGCATATGAGTAGTGCAAGAAAGGGACAAAAGGTTTGAGAAAAAATGATGAAAGGACAAGAAGGCATATAAACAAGGTGAATAGGTTATGAAAAGGTGTACCACAACAGGGTACAAAAGGATATTGCCGATCTATCATATAGCTCCAAAAAGAATTTAAAAAGGAAAAAAAATGGTAGAATATTGGAGGTACACAACATAACATAATACTCTTTGATGAATATGATGAATATGTAACATCCTTGATTTGATTATCACACATGGTATGTATTCTTTGAAAAACTATACTGTATCCCTTAAATACAAACAATAATCCAATGTAAATCAGAAATTTTAAAATAAACAAATAAATAATATATTGCTCTAGTAGAAAGCACAAGAAGATCATGATGAGCAGTTAGAACAAACTACCAAAAGCTCCCAAAGTTACTGACACAGAGAAGAAATGACAAATTTTACTTCTAATTTCTTCTTTCTCATGACCAAAAATAAGGGTTTTTATTCATCTTTTCATTTACTTACAAGTATACAAAATTTTGCTTGGTCACTCACAACTTTTACATTACCTTAAAATTATTCCAGATAAAAAGTTTATTAAAAAATACTCAGTTTTTGCTATCAAAAAGCTAGCAATCCCAGCTTTATTATCTAATAGTTATATGCCCTTGAACTAACAACTATGCTTCAAGCTGCCTGATCCTCAAAAGTCAAATAAACTGTTATCACTGTGTTTAGCAAAGTATAAATCAAAAGAAAGATATAGGATATTGATGTATATTTCTTTGTGGGCAGGCACTCTTAGCATGGTCTTCACACCACAATCCACCCCAGTTTAGCCAGCTCAGATCTCAGGCACACGCTTCCACACCAGGCATCTACAAGGAGACCCTGTGAGTGTGTCCAGCATGGCAGAGGGTTGCATTATCACTTTGCCACCATAGCTTGCCCTGTGTTAGCATTATTATTATTATTTTTTTTATTGTCAGAGAGTGAGGGTCCTCACCTCATGAGAGAGAGAGAGATAAAGTGAGAGAAAAAGGGAGAGAAAGAGAGAGAGAAAAAGCACCCAATCCAATGCAGAGTGGTCATGCCACAATTCTTTTACCTCCATTCTTCCTTCCTGTCAGGATTTTGGGCATGCATGCATGCACACTGAGACCGAGTATGGGATTTTTGTTTATTTTTTTCTTTCTTTCCCCAAAGCCTCTAGTACCAGAATATGAACTGTGTTCTGGCATGTGAGAAATGGTTTGGGTTGGCCCAACTACTATATATATATGTATATATATAATATTTTTAAGAGAGATTTTTGCTAAGGGGTATGTATGCTTGCTAGAGAGACAGAAAGTGAGAAATCATACACCCCCGGGGGGATGGCCATGCCGCTTCTCCTCCATTCTCCTCTCGGGATCTTGGGCACGCACACCTGGCATGTGTTCAAGCCATGGGAGTCCAGCAACATAACCATTACGCCATCTGTTGCTCCCAGAAAAATATTTCAATATTATTTAAATTACTGAACAATAGGAAGATACTTGTGTAAATTGGACTGTTAAAAAGTAATATCATGTGATACTGAGAATAAAACTCTTAGAATAGGAAATCATAGAGAGTGAAACATTTTTACCATATGTACAATGAGAAAAGCCAAAAGAAAATTGAAATAATGGTGCCCATTTGCACAAGTATGTTAAATATGATCTTATAGTTTAGAAGGAAATATATTAAAATGATAATTTTTGTCCTGGCCTGGAGGGAGAGTAGACGTGGAACCCAGAGTGGAAGTGAGCGGTCAACTGAGAAAGAACAAAGACAGAGACACACATGTAGAGGAAGCGGGGTCAGCAGTCCAGGCATCTCTGATGGAGACTACCACGGCACTGAGCCATTCCTAGGCTTATTATTTAATAGGGCAGTAGGGGAGGGAGAAACAGAAGGTAAACCAGGTGTCTTTTATTGACCACAGCTGTGGAACATCTTGCCTCCCATGGTTCTAAATAAGCCCCACCTGGCAATCTCTGGCTAAAACAGTTTCCTTTAACCTCCGCCGTCTGTGCAGCATCAGCTAAAGTGAGCGAGTCTGTGGTCTGCTCATCTTTAAAGGTCACCATTGTTCAGCTCAGATTTAGCCGCTCCCTACGTTTTTATTTGGAATATATATTGTTGTTGTAACAATAAGAATATTTCAAAGTAAACATCAAGGTTAAAACCTACACCATGTTTTCCATCATCTAAACAGTTCATAAAAAGAAGGTGCTGTTTGGGGATAATTCATTCAGAATCTTACATAAGAGACTGTAAGCTCTATTGTATGTCTTCCATAAACCACCATACCATGGGCCTAGCCCACCCCACCCTCCAGACCCTCATTTTGACATCAATTTTAAATGCATATTCTCCCATAGGGAGCAGCTTAATTTGCCCACATTTATCCTAGGGTATTCCATTCTTTCCTTTCTTGGTAGCTATATCTTTAAAACACTAGGGCTGCACCTGAAATTGCTCAGAGACCTCTCATTGTGTGAACTTTGGGCACTGGGCTATCTCTCACAGATATGACCTTGTATGGCTGGCTACCCTGTGTCTCCCATTCCCCTTTCCTTTTAGCAACAAAAGAAAATTTTGCAGCCATCATTCTGAAAATAATAGAAACTTCCGTTTCAATTTTGAGGTATATATAACATGCAAAACTATAAGAAGAATCAGTAATATAGTTGTCCTTAATAAGTTGTGTTTTGTAATTATAATTGAAGCAGTAAATTGTAGATTCATATGTACATTTGCATCATTTTTCTAAGTAAATATTGTCAGTACAAACTAAAAGAATAAGAAATGTAAATTGTTTAAGCCACTGTGAAGAACAATATGGAGATTCCTCAAAGAGCTACAAACAGAACTACCATATCGTCCAACAATTCCACTCTTGGGTATCTACCCAAAGAATAGGAGAACACTCAGTAAGAAAAGTGCTTGGACATCTATGTTTATTGTGGCATTATTTACAATTGCTAAGAAATGGAACTAATCCAAATGTCCATGCACAGATGAATGAATTGAAAAAGTGTGGCACATATACTCTATGAACTACTATTCAGCCATAAAAAAAAATCCTGGAATTTGATAGAGGAGATGAATATGAAAGACATTGCTGAGTGAAACAGCCATGTTTTAAAAGAGATGTTGTATGTCTCCACTTTACATAAACCAAGTGTTCACACTGTATAGCAAATTGAATAATAAAGATAATGCTAATGACACATAAAATTAAATAAATAATTCTGCAAAAAATATTTTAACAATTACAATATATGAATTCTTCCACAGTTAACTTCAGCATCATTGTTTACATTTTAATAGTGTTTTATAAATTTTTTTAACTTTACTATTATTATTATTTTAAAGTTTGCTTTAGGGCATGGATGCTCACCAGAGACAGAGAGAGAGAGAGAGAAAGAAAGTGAGAAAGCAAGCCACCAGGTCTGTGACTCAAACCATGATTGGCCATGCGGGAGTCTAGTGCCTTAACCACCACACCAGCTTCTGGCCCTGGTTTTTGACATTTCTAAAGTTTATACAATGTAAAAGTTCAAATATAAATAATTGTCTATAAAATGCAAAAGTTATAATCTCACCATATGCCAGTACCTTGAGAATGATGATGGCCGTCTCCTAATATCCATCAAGAAAAGTCCACTTGGTACCTGGCCACACCATCAAAGTTGTTTCCACCTCTTACTTCTACATCTAAAAGAGAGAAGAACATTTCTGGAGAACAGGGTAGATAATGTTCCCCACACATTTTTGTAAGTACAGTCCTCAGCATGATCTCAGGGAAAAGGAAAGAGAGAAGTAACTATTTCCCCCTTTATTTTTAACTAGAATTTAAAGAGAATTCCCTCAGAGGTCATGAATCTGTAGAATTGCTTCTGGTTTCCCCAAAGGGTTTGGAAATGTCCCATCAGTATGATTTTCCAAGACAGTCTTGTGTGGTTTCACTTGTTCAAATTTTTTCAAAACTTTTCTGTCCAAGAGCAATTAAAGATTTTGTTTGCTTGTTGTAACTTCTCCTTGGTTTCTATTTTAAGATGCTTTCATTTCTCTTCACATGCAGGAGTAGAACATTGTGGATACTGTGATCAAACACAGTGTCTTTTTGCAGAATTAGGGCAAAATATCTGAATGCTAACTATGTGAAAAATCTGAGCTCTGGGCTAATGCAGCATCAATTCATAAGGATGATATGTATTCTTTAAAACTACAGAGGCAATTAGTGTTCATTAAAGAATAGCATCTCATATGCAAGTATGCAAAAATTTATGGGAAAATCAAAATATTATTGTTTTCTTTCATAGATCGATCTTGATATTGTATGACATTAAAAGCAATATTTCTTTTTTCTTTTTTTTTTTTTGGAGAGGTTTTTGCTATAGGGCATGTGTGATTGCTGGAAAGACAGAGACAGACAGAGAGACAGAAAGCCAGAAATCATCCCCCTCCAGGGGGATCACCATGCTGCAATCTCTTCTTCATTCTCCTCTCAGGATCTTGGGCATGCATGCACATGTGCCAGATGTGAGTTTAAACCACTGGGTCAGGGACTCAAACTGCAGTGGACTACATGGGATTCCCACAACATAGCCATTACGTTAACACTGGTTCCTAAAAGCACAATTTCTAGAAGTCAGAGGAGGTTTTCTTTTTTCATTTTATTTTAAAAGAAAATAAGACAGGTCTGTTTACTTTAAATGAACATATCATTGAGACTGAAATTTGAGATCTTGAACTTAGTTTGCCCCTTCAGAGAGGGCCCATATCAAACAACTTGCTACTTCATAAAGTCTTTAAACATGCTTTCCTCCCTTTTTTAAATAGTCATTCACATCATAAAGTAAAATGTAGAATTGAAATGATTCATGAGAAAAATTATAATTACCATCGTTTTAATCATGTATAGCACTGAGAGAGAGTGTATTGTTTGTTTTTAATTTTTTCAGAGAGCCTTTGTAGTCATTGGAGACAGACAGAGAGAAGGAAATGTGAAAACAGGGTCTCTTGTTTTTCTTTTTTTAATTGAAATTTTAGATGTCTGTCCTGACACAGAATAATAACTGAACAGGGACCACACTCCTGGTCAGATATGAACATTATTAAAATAAATAATAAAAACAAAATGAACAAATAAAACAAAAATATAACTCAGCAACCAGTCTTGAGCAATTCATAATGGAACCCTGTTCCTCATTTCAAAACATATTTAGCATCTTCAATTTTATTTCATGCTTTTCTTTGCTCCTCTTTTATGATTTCTTTCTGTTGAAGGAACAGAATGGGATGACATGGAAATAAGACTCTGAAGATGGAGAAGTTCAGTAAATATAAGAAACACTATTTTCGGGACCAGCAGATGGCATAATGGCTACGTCGCTGGACTCCCTTACAGTTAGTTGACCACGGTTCGAGTCCCGAACCTAGTGGTTTAAAACTCACGCCAGGCGTGTGTGTGTACATGCCCAAGATCCTGAGAGGAGAATGGAGGAGAAGGGATTGTGGCATGGCCAATCACCCCTGGAGGGTGGTTTCTCACTTTCTGTCTCTTTGGTGAGCACATGTGTCCTATAGCAAAAACCTCTTAAAAAAAAAAAGAAAAGAAAAAATAAACACTATTTTCACACAGACTAATCAGGGTGAATTTTTTTTGTTAGTTCTGATCAGAAAAGAGGAAGAGAAGACTTAGGGGTGGATAAAGAACAGTGGATCTAGTCATTGAAGGCATGTTTCTCATCACACATGGCTTAAAATGAACATAGGAGCACACAATATTACTATGCCCATAAAAGCAAGAGAGAGCCTTAACTGGAGGGCCAGTCAGCATTACAGAGCAATGGTTTTGAAATAACTTAAAGGAGATAAGCATAGCCCTCCTTGGAGATCTGCCTGATGCATGGAAGAGAGCCTTAGGAAGGGCTGAGATGACCTCCCTGGGATCCAGGAGAGATGCAAGGTAAAGTATGCCTGCCAAGTCACACCACCTGCAGTGCTATAGATGGTGGCAATGCTGTCAGAGCATAGACAAGCAAGGATGATGAGCCTCTTACATGGGTCAAAGTCCAGGGTCAACAGGGGCATTTTCACAGCCCACAGTCTTGAACTTGACTATGTCATCCAAAATCAGCTTCTCAATACCATTCTGTTGTAGTAACCATGGTGGTACAATTTTGTAATTAAACAATTACTAGCTCATGAAAGCCATTTGCTTGCTAGGCTATTCTCCTGGAACAAAGGTCCTGGTCATAAACCCTGAGACGGCTTGGTAGGTGCAGCAGTCAGAGCTTCTGGGAACATCTCTTTTGCCCCATGGGTGAGACAGAGCATTAGAGAACACCTCAAAGGGGAAAAACAGGGATGAAATTCATGTGGTCATGACAAGGCTGGCACGTCCCTGTGGAAGGCACTGCTTAGACTCAGACACTGGAAGGATACAGACAATTTTAACCATCCTACTCCAAACTCTGGAGTGAAGGAAAACTACCTCATTTGAATGGGTCTAAGGACAGTACTACCTAGAATACTGTTTCTTCCCTTCTATGAGCATAAAGTGAGTTAGCCAGGCAGATGATGGGGAGAAAGTGTTCCAGCCAGAGAGAACAGCCTATGTAAAGCCTTCTGCAAGAGCATGCCTGGGCAGTGAGAGGAACAGAAGGGGGTCAGAGTGACCGGAAGTGTCATAGAGGGATTGGTAGGCAGGCAGGAGTTCTGAGAGATGCCAGGGCAGCCAGATCATGACTGTCAGATCCTTAGTAATTGTAAATATTTCAGCTTTTACTCTGAGTGACATGAAAAGTCATCACAGAGTTTTGAGTAGAGGTGTGACATGGTCCGGCTTCTGAGTCAAAAAAATGACACTGAGCAATGTATTAAGGATCAAATACTGGAGCAACTATTGCAGAGATACAAATAGAAAAAAAAGATGAGAGGCAGTTGTAATAATCCAGATGCAAAGAAATAATGGCGTGGAAATCGATATCAACTTTATGAGTGATTAGAAGTGGTTGAATCTGAAATATTATGTGGAAGGTTGAGTCAGTGGGATTTCTTGATATGGGGTATGAGATACAGACCAAATGCGCCATTAGCTGAGACAGGAAATGTGGTAAGTGAAGTGGTTTTGGGGATGAGAACAGAACCAGGAGTATAGCTTGAGATTTGTTTGCTTTAAGAAATCTGTTAGTCACTCAGGTGAAAATGCCATAGAAGAAGTTGTTTTTCAGCCCTCAATTTCTTTCAAGAAAAAGGTATAGGCTGAAGAATTAATTTGGGATTCTTTATCATGTTAAGTGAGGATGTTAAGAAAGACTGGGTTAAATATTACTAATGAATTTTATAAGATGAGAAATGACTATCAAATTTAGTGACACAGGGTCATTGGTGCCCTAAAGAAGAGTATTTTCAGAAAGCATTATATACTGAACTGTTACTAAAAGTCCTTTAAAGAGAACAGAAGAAACAGAATCATCACTACAGAGATATTTTCAGTTTTTCCATAAAGAAGAGGGAATGAAATGGAGTAATAGCTGATAAAGGAAGTTGTTTCAATTATATATATATATACACATATACATATAAATTTGCTAGAGAGCATGTGTCTCTCTCACTAGAGAGAGACAGAGAATTAGAGAGGGAGAGGAAGAAAGCACTGCACCCAACTGGGCATAGTCATTGTACAATTCCCTCTTCTCCATTTCTCCATCCTGTTAAACCAGGTATGTTTCTGAAACTGCTGGGGCCAGAATTCAATCTGGGTTTGGCCCTTAGGACCATAGCTCACATCTATCAGCCTCTAGAGTCAGTCCAATATACACTTATAAAATTATTATTATTATTTTTTTCATGTTGGGTAAATTCTCTTTTTTTTATTAATTTATTTATTTTTGTATATACTTTCAATCATATTGTTTGGCTTACAATGAGACCATTTCGATATGTGAACATTTTAAAGAAAAAAATTGTATCTTTGTTGTGTAAGTTGCCTAGTAGAGAGAGAAATTGAGATAAATAAAGAAGCAGAGAAAAGAGACCTACAGATGGCATAATGGACACATTGCTGGATTTGCACATAGTCAAATGCAGTTCCAGTCCTGGACCTGGCAGCTTAAAATACATGCTGGGCATGAGTGAGTGCATGCCCAAAGTCCTGAGAGGAGAGAAGAATGGAAGAGAAGAGATTGTAGCATGGCCGTCCCCCTGGGGAGTGATTTTGTACTTCCTGTCTCTCTCTGTCTCTCTAGCATACACATGTGCACACAACCTCTACCAAAAATCTCTTAAAAAAAGGAAAAAGAGGGGATCAGCAGTTAGCATAATGGCTATGTCGCTGGACTCTCACGTAGTCGACTGCGGTTTGCGTCCCGGACCCGGTGGCTTAAAACTCATGCCGGGCACGTGTGCTTACATGCCCAAGATCCCGAGAGGAGAATGGAGGAGAAGGTAATGGCGTGGCCATCCCTCCTGGGGGGTTATTTCTCGCTTTCTATCTCTCTGTCTCTCTCTGTCTGGCAAGGGCCCTATAGCAAAAACCTCTAAAAAAAGAAAAGGAAAAGGAAGCAGAGAAAAAATTCTTAGAACAATACCCTCTATAAGCTCTCTGGCGAAATTCAGGAAAATAAAGAATTCTCTCTCAATACCATAAATTATTATAATAATGTTGATTATAAATTTTCTTATGAAGTGTTTAAATTCTGCATTTTTCTGTATGATATTAATAAACAATAATACGAAGGATAGCATGGTAAAAGACTATATATAGTACCAAGGTTTTTTGATATGGTTGTTTTCTGAGTGGGCCTGATGAACTCAGTCCAAGCTATCTCTCAGATGTCAGTCTCTTTTTTTTTTTTGGAGAGGTTTTTTTTTTTTTTGCTATAGGGCGCGTGCGCTCGCCAGACAGACAGACAGAGACATAGAGACAGAAAGCGAGAAATCACCCCCCAGGGGGGATGGTCACTCCGCAATCCCTTCTCGTCCATTCTCCTCTCGGGATCTTGGGCAAGCACACACACGCGCCCGGCGTGAGTTGTAAGCCACCGGGTCCAAGACGTGAACCGCGGTCGACTATGTGGGAGTCCAGCGACATAGCCATTACGCTAACTGCTGGTTCCCTCAGTCTCTTTTTTCAGAGAGGTTTTTGCTATAGAGCACGTGTGATTGCCAGAAAGATGGAGAGACACAGAGAGACAGAAAGTGAGAAATGACTCCCTAGGCGGGATGGGCATGCCGCAATCCCTTCTCCTCCATTCTCCTCTTGGGATCTTGGGCATGCACGCACACGCGCCTGGCATGAGTTTAAGCCACCGGGTTCGGGACTCAAACCACAGTCGAGTACATGAAAGTGCAGTGACATAGCCATTATGCCAACTGCTGGTCCCTCAAACTTCAGTCTTAATTTATGTTCATTTAAATTAACCAGATCGGCCATATTATCTTTTAAAATAAAATGAAAAGTGAAAAACAACTCTAACTACTAGAAATTTATTTATTGGGGGGGCTTTATTTGCTGTACAGAGCTTTTCAGTTCTATGTAACCTCACTTAATCTTTTTTGGATCTGATGAGTATGTTTTAGGAGTCTTATTTAAAAATATTTTTCTACTTCAGTGTCTTCAAGAGTTCCCCCTGCATTCTTCACAAATAGTTTTATATAGTTTGGGACTTTAAATTTAAATCTATAATCCATTTTGAATTTATTTTTATAAATGATGAGAGATGGTATCTAACTCTACTTTATTGCAGGTGAATATGGAGTCTTTACAGTATCATTTGTTGAAAAGAATATATTTTTTACCCTGGATTGTCCTGTGCCTTTTTTCAAAAATCAGTTGGCTCTATTCCATTGGTAAAATGTTTGTACCAATATCATGCTGTTTTGATTATTACAATTTTGAAATATATTTTGAGGTAAAGTCATGAGATGTCACCAACTTTATTTATTTTTGCACACTATTCCCTTAGCAATATGGGTCTTTTATGATTCCACACAAACTATGTGATTGTTTTTTCTTCTGTTTCTGCAAAGAATGGCACTGTTAATTTAATAAGAATTGCACTAAATTTATAAATTCTTTAGAGTTATATTGACATTTTAATTAAATTGATTATTCCAATCCAAGAACTAGGATATTTTTCCATTTTTTTTTCTTTTGGTGTATTTTTCGATTACTTTCTTCAGTTTTTCATAGTTTTTGGTTTAGAGATCTTTTACTGTTTTGGTTAGATTTACTCCTAGGTGTTTTATTTTATTTGTGTGTGTGTGTGTGTGTGTGTGTGTGTGTGTGTTGTAAAAGCCATTACTTTCTTTAATTCTGCCTCAAAATTTATTGTTAATTATATAAAACAGCTGTAGTTCCCTTTTTTTTTTTCTGGAGGGGTTTTTGCTATAGGGCCTGTGCGCTTGCTAGAAAGACAGAGAGAGACAGCGAGAAAGCGAGAAATCACCCCCCAGGGGGATGGCCACGCCGCAATCCCTTCTCCTCCCTTTTCCTCTTGGGATCTTGGGCATGCATGCACATGCACTCGGCATGAATTTTAAGCCACAGGGTCCAGGACGTGAACTGTGATCGACTACATGGGAGTCCAGCGACATAGCCATTACTCTAACTGCTGGTCCCTGGTGAGGTTCTTTCACCTTATGTTTCTTCCCCACACCTGAAGTTAGATTTCTCTCCCTTAGAAAAGAAGATAATGGGATTTTCTCTTAATGGGATTATCACCAAGGGATACACCTGGTCCACTATGTCTAAGCGCTTATAGATTTGTTACCTGCTTCTTATTGTCTGTAACTTGGCAAGGAATCTACAAAATGTTGTAAAATATACATATGTAGTGTCGCCCTGTACTATAAATAAAGAGGCCCAGTTTGTCTGGGTGGCTCAAGCAGCAGCACAAGTGTGGCACAAGTTGCTTGGGCTATCCCACTCAGGCTGCCTGTGTCCACGGTTTGTCTCATTCTTTCTTTGTCTACATAGCCCTTCCTTTATAGCCTTCTGTTTCACAGATTGAATCCTCTTCTCCTACCCTGACCTCTGATCTCTGAGAGAATTATGATGACATGCTTGTCCTTCCTACCTACAATATATTACAAAACTCAACACCAGCAGAATTCTGTAGCTATCCGGTGTTCATTTAAGTTGTTTCCCTTCTCTAAGAAACCTCAGTTATATGTTCTCTAATATTGAAAACAGCTATTCCGTACATTTTGCTCAGACTTGTCAGGAAAGTCCAGTGACTCTTACGGCCAGATATTTTAAACACTATGTTTTCTTTTAAGAATTCAGATTTGTGCTTTTTTTTTTTAATAGTTACACATTGTGTTTTTGATTTGCATCTCACTTATTATAAGAGATGTTGAGCATTTCTATTTTTGTATGCTTTCTGGCCACTTGTATGTCTTCCTTAGAGTGTTATCTGTTCAGGTCACTTACTCATTTTTAGTTGGGTTGAGAATTTTTTCAGGTATTCTGATTGAGTTCCCTGTATATCCTGGTTATCAGGTCCTTACCTGAGTCACAATTTGCAAATATGCTCTCCCATTTCAAGGTTTGCTGATTTATTCTAATTATTGTCTCTTTTGTTCACAGAAGCTTTTTAAATAAAAACTGGATGAGATACCACTTAACCCCAGTCAGAATGGCTAAAATTAAAAAATGAAAGTAAGATAATTGTTGGCAAGGCTGTGGTGGAAAGGCAACTCTCCTACACTGTTGGTGGGAATGTAAATTATTACAGTCACTGCAGAGAAAAATATAAAGGTTCCTCAAAAACATATAAATAGAACTACTATATTACTCAGCAATTTCTAGGTATCTACCCAAGTGACAGGAAAATGCCCAGTCAGAAAAACACTTGCACATCCATGTTTATTGTAGCATTTTTCACAATTGCTAAGACATGGAATCAACTCAAATGTCTATGAACTATTGAATGGATTGAAAAATGGTGGAACATATACACTATGGAATAGTACTCAGCCATTAAAAAATGAATCCTTGCATTTGATAGAAAGTAGACAAATATGGACGTTTAACTGCTAAGGGTAGCAAGCCAGACTGTGAAAGAGAGGCATTGTATCCCCAACCAATACCTACTGAATATTAGGATTGGATGGCAGAAACTGAGTAATTGGAACTTACAAAAGCATGGAGAGCAATGGTGATACTGGAGGCAGTGTGGGAGAAGTGTGAGAAATGGGAGAGGGTGACAGGTAAGGAATCATGGGAATGAAGAAAGAAGAAAACATTTATGAGACCCAAAATGGAAAGAAATCTATTGATTGTAATTTATATGGCAATGTCTTTGCACCAATATGCAGTGTATTCAGAATGGAAAAATTCATTTGGTATGGTGAAATGATACACAGTGATTGATTATAAAAAATTAATATATCATTTAAAAGTTTGTTACTAGTTATAGAAGTGATAAACTAATGTGATTTCTAACTTATAAAACACTCAATCTTGAGAAGGAGATAGAAAATAAGGTTAGTCAATTCATAATTATACAGAAATAATTATACTCTTGATCTTTGTTATGAAGAAAATGAAAATGTTGGAGATAAAGAATAATGGCAGTAGAGGAAGAATTTTGAATAGAGTAATGGGGGAAGGCTTCTCAGGAAATTACACTTAATTTGGTCATGGGTTAAGACTTAGGACCAAAAGTTAAAGAGAAACAGAGGGAGGTCAGCAGATGGCCTAGAGGTTACATTGCTAGACTTCCACACTGTAAAGTTTGAGTAGAAGACACATTGGCTTGAAACTCATGCCACTGGATGCATGTATGTGTGGACCCAAGATTTTGGGAGGAGAAAGAATTGCAGCATGTCCATCCACCTTGGGGAGTGATTTCTCACTTTGCCTCTCACTCTTTCTCTCTCTCTCTGACTCTCTCTCTCCCTTGTGAGCACACATGCCCTAAGGCAAAAACTTCTACAAAAAAAAGACAGAGAGAGACAATCAGAGGAACAGCCATATGAGGAAGAAGGGGACTCATTTTCAGAGAGGAAGATATACCAACATTGAAGTGAGAAAAGACTTTCATTGCTCTGGGGCAAATGGAAAAAAGAACCAATGGGACTGATGCATGTGAAGATGAGGGACTCAATAAGTGTTTGAGGTGGCTGGCAGTTGATATGGTGGTTAAGAAAGTGGACTTCTTGACTGATCGTAATTCAAGTCCAAGACCTAGTGACTTGCGTTCTCTCTCTCTCTTTGGTGATCATATGTGCCCTATAGCAAATTTAAAAATAATAATAATCAATACAATTAAATAATTATATTTTGAAAAAGTGTTGGGAGAGATGGAAGCATTGTAAAAATGAAAAGGAAGTTCTAAGTCAAAAGTTTCTAAAAGAATGAGAAACTAAGGAAGGGTAACAGCGTGAAAGTATCATAATCTTCACATTATAAATACTCAGATCATAAAGCAGATTAATATTTTTGAAGGTCCCATTGACTGCCAGTGGAGAATGGACTTTATCATTTCTAACATATTTCTGAAAGAACAACTTCGGATAGAAAATATGTCATATTGAAAGTAAAAGCTGGTTCTTTGAAAAGATAAACAAAATTGATACACCACTAGCGAGACTTATTAAGAACAAGAGAGAAAAGAACCAGGTGAATCAGATCTGCAATGAAGCAGGCAAAATAACAACAGACATAGTAGAAATAAAAAACATTATTAGAGGATACTATGAACATCTGTATGCCAAGAAACAAGATAATTTGGATGAGATGGACAAATTTCTGGACAGGTATAATCTACCTAGATTGAGCCAGGAGTATATAGAAAGTCTGAATAGGTCCATAACAAGCCAGGAGATCAAATCAGTTATAAATAACCTCCCAAAAAAGAAAAGCCCTGGCCCTGATGGATTCACCTCTGAATTCTACAAAACTTTCAAAGAAGAGTTAACCCCCATTCTGCTCAAGTTATTTCTAAATATCCAAAAGGGTGAATCTCTTCCTAATTCATTCTACGAAGCCTCTATCACCCTTATCCTTAAAACTGATAAGGGCAGGACAAGGAAGGAAAACTATAGACCAATATCCCTGATGAATATAGATGGGAAGATTCTCAACAAGGTACTAGCAAATCGTACACAACAACTTATCAAAAACATTATACATCATGATCAGGTAGGCTTTATCTCAGGAATGCAAGGTTGGTTCAACATACGCAAAGCCATAAATGTAATACACCATATTAATAGGAAGAAAGATAAAAACCATATAGTCATATCAATTGATGCAGAAAAAGCATTTTTTTTGGAGTGGTTTTTGCTATAGGGCGCGTGCGCTCGCCAGACAGACAGAGAGAGACAGAGAGAAAGAAATCAGGAAATCACCCCCCAGGGGGGATGGCCACGCCGCAATCCCTTCTCCTCCATTCTCCTCTCGGGATCTTGGGCACGCACGCACACGCGCCCGGCGTGAGTTTAAGCCGCCGGGTCCGGGACTCGAACCGCGGTCGACTACGTGGGAGTCCAGCGACATAGCCATTACGCTAACTGCTGGTCTGAAGAAAAAGCATTTGATAAGATATAAGATCCCTTCATGATCAAGACTCTCAGCAAAATGGGCATAGAAGGGCCATTTCTCAACACAATAAAAGCTATCTATGAAAAACCCATAGCGAACATCATCCTCAATGGAGAAATCTGAAAGCTTTTCCACTAAAAACGGGTACAAGACAAGGATGTCCACTTTCTCCACTCCTCTTCAATATAGTACTAGAAGTCTTGGCCATTGCAATCAGAAAAGAGGAAAAAATAAAAGGCATTCAAATAGGAAAAGAAGAGGTGAAACTCTCTCTGTTTGCAGATGACATGATTGTATACATAGAAGACCCAATTGTTTCCATAAAAAAATTTCTGGAAGTAATACATGAATACGGTAATGTTGCAGGATACAAAACTAATATCCAGAAATCTTTAGCATTTCTGTATACGAACAACAGGCAGACTGAGATGGAACTGAAAAAAGTTGTCCCATTTACCATAGCCACAAAAAGTATAAGATACTTAGGGATAAATCTAACTAAAGAAGTTAAAGACCTCCATAAGTAAAACTATGAGAAGATAAAAAAAGAAATTGAAAATGACACAAAAAAGTGGAAGGACATCCCATGTTCCTGGATTGGAAGAATTTATATAATCAAAATGGCAATCTTACCCAAATTAATCTACCTATTTAATGCAATGCCAATCAAAGTACCAGACACATTCTTCACAGATCTAGGAAAGACAATTATAACGTTTGTCTGGAATCATAAAAGACCCCGTATTGCCAAAGCAGTTTTGCACAAGAAGAATGGAGTGGGCGGCATCTCACTCCCTGACCCAAAAATTTACTACAAAGCGGTGGTAATCAAAACAGCATGGTACTGGCACAGGAACAGACAGGTGGACCAATGGAACAGAATAGAGTCCCCAGAAATGAATGCTTAAACATACAGCCAACTGATTTTTGACAAGGGGCACCAGTCAATCCTGTGGGAAAAGGATAACCTCTTCAGCAAATGGTGCTGGCAAAACTGGATCTCCACTTGCAGAAAGATGAATCTGAACCCCTACCTCTCACCTCTGACAAAAATAAAGTCAAGGTGGATCAAAGATCTAAATCTAAGACCTCAGACTATAAAACTGCTCCTGGAAAACACCGGGAAAAATCTGGGAGACATTGGGGTAGGGAAAAACTTCTTAAATAAGACTCCCAATGCACAGTCTATGATCCCTAAAATAGACAAGTGGGATTACATCAGACTAAGAAGTTTCTGCATGGCAAAAGACACAGTGATTAGTGTGAACAGACAGCCCTCAGAATGGGAAAATATTTTTGTAAACTATGCATCAGACAAGGGACTGATAACGAGAATCCACAAGGAACTCAAGCGGCTGTTCCAGAAAAAGACAATCAATCCTATTAAAAGATGGGAGAATGAGTTGAAAAAAAACACTTTCTAAAGATGACATACGAATAGCTAAAAGGCATATGAAAAAATGCTCAACATCCCTCATTGTAAGAGAAATGCAGATCAAAACAACAATGAGATATCACCTAACCCCAGTCAGAATGTCTAAGATTAAAAAAAAAAAAAAAATGATACGTGCTGGCGAGGGTGTGGTGAAAAGGGAACTCTCTTACACTGCTGGTGGGACTGTAAATTGGTACAACCATTGTGGAGAACAATTTGGAGATTTCTCCAAAATCTACAAATAGAACTACCATATGATCCAGCAATCCCACTCCTTGGTATCTACCCGAAGGACAGAAGAATACTTAATCGAAAAAGTGCTTGCACATCGATGTTTATTGCGGCACTTTTCACGATTGCTAAGTCATGGAAACAACCTAAATGCCCACGAACCGATGAATGGTTAGAAAAACTGTGGCACATATACTCAATGGAATACTATTCATCCATAAAAAACAACAAATCCCTGACTTTTGAAAGGAAGTGGATGAATATGGAGGACTTACTGTTGAGTGAAGCAAGCCATGCTATGAAGGAGAGAGACGGCCAGATATTTTAAACACTATGTTTTCTTTTAAGAATTCAGATTCGTGCTTTTTTGTTTTAAATAGTTACACATTGTGTTTTTGATTTGCATCTCACTTATTATAAGAGATGTTGAGTATTTCTTTTTTTGTATGCTTTCTGGCCACTTGTATGTCTTCCTTAGAGTGTTATCTGTTCAGGTCACTTACTCATTTTTAGTTGGGTTGAGAATTTTTTCAGGTATTCTGATTGAGTTCCCTGTATATCCTGGTTATCAGGTCCTTACCTGAGTCACAATTTGCAAATATGCTCTCCCATTTCAAGGTTTGCTGATTTATTCTAATTATTGTCTCTTTTGTTCACAGAAGCTTTTTAAATAAAAACCGGATGAGATACCACTTAACCCCAGTCAGAATGGCTAAAATTAAAAAATGAAAGTAAGATAATTGTTGGCAAGGCTGTGGTGGAAAGGCAACTCTCCTACACTGTTGGTGGGAATGTAAATTATTACAGTCACTGCAGAGAAAAATATAAAGGTTCCTCAAAAACATATAAATAGAACTACTATATTACTCAGCAATTTCTAGGTATCTACCCAAGTGACAGGAAAATGCCCAGTCAGAAAAACACTTGCACATCCATGTTTATTGTAGCATTTTTCACAATTGCTAAGACATGGAATCAACTCAAATGTCTATGAACTATTGAATGGATTGAAAAATGGTGGAACATATACACTATGGAATAGTACTCAGCCATTAAAAAAATGAATCCTTGCATTTGATAGAAAGTAGACAAATATGGACGTTTAACTGCTAAGGGTAGCAAGCCAGACTGTGAAAGAGAGGCATTGTATCCCCAACCAATACCTACTGAATATTAGGATTGGATGGCAGAAACTGAGTAATTGGAACTTACAAAAGCATGGAGAGCAATGGTGATACTGGAGGCAGTGTGGGAGAAGTGTGAGAAATGGGAGAGGGTGACAGGTAAGGAATCATGGGAAAGAAGAAAGAAGAAAACATTTATGAGACCCAAAATGGAAAGAAATCTATTGATTGTAATTTATATGGCAATGTCTTTGCACCAATATGCAGTGTATTCAGAATGGAAAAATTCATTTGGTATGGTGTAATGATACACAGTGATTGATTATAAAAAAATAATATATCATTTAAAAGTTAGTTACTAGTTATAGAAGTGATAAACTAATGTGCTTTTCTTACTTATAAAACACTCAATCTTGAGAAGGAGATAGAAAATAAGGTTAGTCAATTCATAATTATACAGAAATAATTATACTCTTGATCATTGTTATGAAGAAAATGAAAATGTTGGAGATAAAGAATAATGGCAGTAGAGGAAGAATTTTGAATAGAGTAATGGGGGAAGGCTTCTCAGGAAATTACACTTAATTTGGTCATGGGTTAAGACTTAGGACCAAAAGTTAAAGAGAAACAGAGGGAGGTCAGCAGATGGCCTAGAGGTTACATTGCTAGACTTCCACACTGTAAAGTTTGAGTAGAAGACACATTGGCTTGAAACTCATGCCACTGGATGCATGTATGTGTGGACCCAAGATTTTGGGAGGAGAAAGAATTGCAGCATGTCCATCCACCTTGGGGAGTGATTTCTCACTTTGCCTCTCACTCTTTCTCTCTCTCTCTGACTCTCTCTCTCCCTTGTGAGCACACATGCCCTAAGGCAAAAACTTCTACAAAAAAAAGACAGAGAGAGACAATCAGAGGAACAGCCATATGAGGAAGAAGGGGACTCATTTTCAGAGAGGAAGATATACCAACATTGAAGTGAGAAAAGACTTTCATTGCTCTGGGGCAAATGGAAAAAAGAACCAATGGGACTGATGCATGTGAAGATGAGGGACTCAATAAGTGTTTGAGGTGGCTGGCAGTTGATATGGTGGTTAAGAAAGTGGACTTCTTGACTGATCGTAATTCAAGTCCAAGACCTAGTGACTTGCGTTCTCTCTCTCTCTTTGGTGATCATATGTGCCCTATAGCAAATTTAAAAATAATAATAATCAATACAATTAAATAATTATATTTTGAAAAAGTGTTGGGAGAGATGGAAGCATTGTAAAAATGAAAAGGAAGTTCTAAGACAAGTCAAAAGTTTCTAAAAGAATGAGAAACTAAGGAAGGGTAACAGCGTGAAAGTATCATAATCTTCACATTATAAATACTCAGATCATAAAGCAGATTAATATTTTTGAAGGTCCCATTGACTGCCAGTGGAGAATGGACTTTATCATTTCTAACATATTTCTGAAAGAACAACTTCGGATAGAAAATATGTCATATTGAAAGTAAAAGCTGGTTCTTTGAAAAGATAAACAAAATTGATACACCACTAGCGAGACTTATTAAGAACAAGAGAGAAAAGAACCAGGTGAATCAGATCTGCAATGAAGCAGGCAAAATAACAACAGACATAGTAGAAATAAAAAACATTATTAGAGGATACTATGAACATCTGTATGCCAAGAAACAAGATAATTTGGATGAGATGGACAAATTTCTGGACAGGTATAATCTACCTAGATTGAGCCAGGAGTATATAGAAAGTCTGAATAGGTCCATAACAAGCCAGGAGATCAAATCAGTTATAAATAACCTCCCAAAAAAGAAAAGCCCTGGCCCTGATGGATTCACCTCTGAATTCTACAAAACTTTCAAAGAAGAGTTAACCCCCATTCTGCTCAAGTTATTTCTAAATATCCAAAAGGGTGAATCTCTTCCTAATTCATTCTACGAAGCCTCTATCACCCTTATCCTTAAAACTGATAAGGGCAGGACAAGGAAGGAAAACTATAGACCAATATCCCTGATGAATATAGATGGGAAGATTCTCAACAAGGTACTAGCAAATCGTACACAACAACTTATCAAAAACATTATACATCATGATCAGGTAGGCTTTATCTCAGGAATGCAAGGTTGGTTCAACATACGCAAAGCCATAAATGTAATACACCATATTAATAGGAAGAAAGATAAAAACCATATAGTCATATCAATTGATGCAGAAAAAGCATTTTTTTTGGAGTGGTTTTTGCTATAGGGCGCGTGCGCTCGCCAGACAGACAGAGAGAGACAGAGAGATAGAAAGCAGGAAATCACCCCCCAGGGGGGATGGCCACGCCGCAATCCCTTCTCCTCCATTCTCCTCTCGGGATCTTGGGCACGCACGCACACGCGCCCGGCGTGAGTTTAAGCCGCCGGGTCTGGGACTCGAACCGCGGTCGACTACGTGGGAGTCCAGCGACATAGCCATTACGCTAACTGCTGGTCTGAAGAAAAAGCATTTGATAAGATATAAGATCCCTTCATGATCAAGACTCTCAGCAAAATGGGCATAGAAGGGCCATTTCTCAACACAATAAAAGCTATCTATGAAAAACCCATAGCGAACATCATCCTCAATGGAGAAATCTGAAAGCTTTTCCACTAAAAACGGGTACAAGACAAGGATGTCCACTTTCTCCACTCCTCTTCAATATAGTACTAGAAGTCTTGGCCATTGCAATCAGAAAAGAGGAAAAAATAAAAGGCATTCAAATAGGAAAAGAAGAGGTGAAACTCTCTCTGTTTGCAGATGACATGATTGTATACATAGAAGACCCAATTGTTTCCATAAAAAAATTTCTGGAAGTAATACATGAATACGGTAATGTTGCAGGATACAAAACTAATATCCAGAAATCTTTAGCATTTCTGTATACGAACAACAGGCAGACTGAGATGGAACTGAAAAAAGTTGTCCCATTTACCATAGCCACAAAAAGTATAAGATACTTAGGGATAAATCTAACTAAAGAAGTTAAAGACCTCCATAAGTAAAACTATGAGAAGATAAAAAAAGAAATTGAAAATGACACAAAAAAGTGGAAGGACATCCCATGTTCCTGGATTGGAAGAATTTATATAATCAAAATGGCAATCTTACCCAAATTAATCTACCTATTTAATGCAATGCCAATCAAAGTACCAGACACATTCTTCACAGATCTAGGAAAGACAATTATAACGTTTGTCTGGAATCATAAAAGACCCCGTATTGCCAAAGCAGTTTTGCACAAGAAGAATGGAGTGGGCGGCATCTCACTCCCTGACCCAAAAATTTACTACAAAGCGGTGGTAATCAAAACAGCATGGTACTGGCACAGGAACAGACAGGTGGACCAATGGAACAGAATAGAGTCCCCAGAAATGAATGCTTAAACATACAGCCAACTGATTTTTGACAAGGGGCACCAGTCAATCCTGTGGGAAAAGGATAACCTCTTCAGCAAATGGTGCTGGCAAAACTGGATCTCCACTTGCAGAAAGATGAATCTGAACCCCTACCTCTCACCTCTGACAAAAATAAAGTCAAGGTGGATCAAAGATCTAAATCTAAGACCTCAGACTATAAAACTGCTCCTGGAAAACACCGGGAAAAATCTGGGAGACATTGGGGTAGGGAAAAACTTCTTAAATAAGACTCCCAATGCACAGTCTATGATCCCTAAAATAGACAAGTGGGATTACATCAGACTAAGAAGTTTCTGCATGGCAAAAGACACAGTGATTAGTGTGAACAGACAGCCCTCAGAATGGGAAAATATTTTTGTAAACTATGCATCAGACAAGGGACTGATAACGAGAATCCACAAGGAACTCAAGCGGCTGTTCCAGAAAAAGACAATCAATCCTATTAAAAGATGGGAGAATGAGTTGAAAAAAAACACTTTCTAAAGATGACATACGAATAGCTAAAAGGCATATGAAAAAATGCTCAACATCCCTCATTGTAAGAGAAATGCAGATCAAAACAACAATGAGATATCACCTAACCCCAGTCAGAATGTCTAAGATTAAAAAAAAAAAAAAAATGATACGTGCTGGCGAGGGTGTGGTGAAAAGGGAACTCTCTTACACTGCTGGTGGGACTGTAAATTGGTACAACCATTGTGGAGAACAATTTGGAGATTTCTCCAAAATCTACAAATAGAACTACCATATGATCCAGCAATCCCACTCCTTGGTATCTACCCGAAGGACAGAAGAATACTTAATCGAAAAAGTGCTTGCACATCGATGTTTATTGCGGCACTTTTCACGATTGCTAGGTCATGGAAACAACCTAAATGCCCACGAACTGATGAATGGTTAGAAAAACTGTGGCACATATACTCAATGGAATACTATTCATCCATAAAAAACAACAAATCCCTGGCTTTTGAAAGGAAGTGGATGAATATGGAAGACTTACTGTTGAGTGAAGCAAGCCATGCTATGAAGGAGAGGCATTGTATGTCTCCACTTAATATATACCAAGTGTCTGCACTCTAAATGTGTGTGTGTGTGTGTGTGTGTGTGTGTGTGTGTGTGTATATATATATATATATATATATATATATATATATATATATTTGTATATATATATGTATATATATATTTTTGAAATCGTTCTGCTTCTGTTGTTATAGAGTTTTAAAATTATACAAAATTATAAGACATATTTTGAACATTATCTTTAAAATTCAGTATTTTGAGATTTTGAAAATTGTTTGTAAACTGTCAAGAATTATGGAGTATGAGCTAAAATTTTTTGCTATGTAAAGTAAATGTTTGTGGAAAAATGTAAAAATAAATAAATGAAAAAAAAAGAAAATACGTCATATTATTAGCAAGACTATTACCTGCCAACCACAATCTTATGTTTCATCCACGGTTTTTTCATGGCATTTTTCACCTCTGCATTCCTCAAAGTGTAGATCAAGGGATTTAACATGGGTGGAACGATTATACCAGATGGCAGACATAGCCTTGTCTATGGGGTAGGTAGCCACAGGCCTCACATACAAGAAAATACATGGCACAAAAAACAACATGACCACTGTGAGGTGGGAGCAACAGGTGGAGAGGGCTTTGAGCTGCCCTTCAGAACTGTAAGATTTCAGGGGACAAAAGATAACTATATATGAAGCAATTAGGATAAAGAAGATAGCTATACACATCGCCCGACTGTTGAGGATGACTAAGAGACCCATGGTGTGGGTGTCCATGCAGGCAAGTTTCAACAACGGAAACAACGCACATATAAAGTGATCAATGACATTGGGGCCACAGAAAGGTATTTGGTACATGAAGAGAAGTTGTACTGTGGCATGCAGGGATCCCCCCACCCAAGCCCCTCCCACCATCAGGAAGCACACCCGAGGGCTCATGATGACCATGTAGTGCAGGGGCTTACAGATGGCCACATAACGGTCATAGGCCATTACTATGAGAAGGATGATGCCCACACCACTAAAGAAGTGCTCTGCAAAGAGCTGGGTCATGCAGCCTTCCAGGGAGATGGTTGTGCTTTAAGAGAGGGAGTCCACAATCACCTTGGGGGTGATGACGGAAGAGTAGGTGACATCCAAAAAGGACAAGAAGGTTAAAAAAAAAGTACATAGGTGATGGTAGATTCTGACTATGTTATTAAGATTACTATAATGAGCAAGTTTCCCAAAAGTGTAGCAACATACATGATTAGAAACGCAGCAGAAAATATTTTCGTTAGCTCTGGGTTCTCTGTAATACCCAAAAGGATGAATTCTGTCACATTGTTTTTGTTTTCCATTTATCAGGTATTGACATGAGTTTCAGCTGAAAGTTGGGGAACCTAAAAAATAAATATGTAGTTTTATTTGTGATTATTAGGCCTCTCTATTTCCAGGATCTTGGGGAGCTTGTTGGTCATAATTATACATTTACTCACCCTCCAAATACTTAACTTTTAAGAACCTACTAAATAGGGACCAGCAGATGGCATAAGTTATGTTCCTGGACTTTCAAGTGTTTGATTCCTTGACCCGGTGGCTTAAAACACACTGGGCTTGTGTGCACGCCCTAATCCTGAGAGAATGGAGGAGAAGGGATTGCAACATGGGTGTTCTCCCTTAGGGGGTGGTCTCTGGCAAGCACACATTTTGCTTTAGCCAAAATCTCTTTAAAAAAAAAGAATGTACTAAATAAAGAGTTTTAAATTTAGATACTTCATTAATGCAAGTTCACTTCATGACTCTTCTCTCTTTTTAAGTAATTCTCTCATATGAAATAATTTCTCTTTTTCCTTCTCCTCCATTTATAATTAATTTTAAAAGAATTATTTAATTATTATTACAATCATTATTATTGTTGTTAATTTTGCTACAGGGCACATGAATTCACCAGCATGACAGAGAGAGAGCAAGAAAGAGAGAGAGATAGTGAGAAAGAGAGCCAGTAGGTCCAGGACTCAAGCTACTGTCAGTCATGTTGGAGCACAGTGCTTTAATCACCACGCTACTTGCTGGTCTCTGTAATTGTTATTTTTAATAGCCAACCTTTTGGAGCACCTACCTCATTCCAGGCACTGGAATAACTCTACAAGTAACTTTATATTATGTAGGAAAAACAAATATAAAACAAACAAACAAATGAAAAAACTCACTGTCATGGAGTTTGGGAAATGTAATCAAGTTGGCATGGATAGTGAGTGGTGAAGCCAGAAATGTGCACCATATTTTCTGAGTTCAGAATCAATGCCCCAAATACAAATATTGCTTCTATTATAATTATTCTGGGAGTTCATTATTTACCCATGGCTATGCTAAATCTATTATAGTTATTATCCCTTTTATCTTAAAAACTATCATTTGAAATGGGTTATTCCTTCTGAGCTCTATTTTCAAACAATATAGTCATTCTCTTATACTTTTGTGCTTTTTTTCTAAATCATCAACATCTACCTAACACTAATCATTATATAGTCCTTGACTAATATCATTCAGTGATGAAGATTACAAATGATGATGGTGTAGCTAAGGTTCAGATGTATGATATAATGATTCAATAGAATCAATCTAAGTCATTGCTACATTTCCCCTCTCATAAATAGATCATAGAATTTCTTGTTGTAATTTTGATCACAACAAGGAGACAAATGGTAGCAAAGTGGCTTACCCACATGGGAAGATCCCAGATTTACATCTGGAGGCCTCCCTGATTATACTGGACACATGTGTTCCCATTGTCTGGGGCTGGCTGAGGTTGGAGGTATAGCATGTCAATAAGACCATGTTAGGGGTACATGCTCTCTCTTTCTCTTTGGCTTAGGAAGGACATATGAAAACACACTGGGCATGCATTCAATAGCCTGGGCTCAGAGAGGATGAAGGATTGGAAAAATGGGACTGGGCCTTGACCAGAGAGACTGGAGAGTGCTTTCTCTCCCTCTCTTTCCCTTTTCTTATCACTTTCATATGCCCATGCTGCACTATATTATGTGTACAGGAAAATATCTAAAAAATAATAACAATGACAACACTTAATTCATTAACTCTTAGGTTGACTATATCTTGGGGTGCTGTTGCAGATATGGTAGATGCATTACCTTAGTTAAACCTCATGATACCACATGAGGTACCTTTACTATTCTCACTGCAAAAAAAGGAACTGATGCCCTAGGAATTTAAACCGTTTGCACTGGATTATATAACTGTCATGCTGTGGTGCTGGCATTTTGATATTATAGCTCAAATTTTATCTGCTCTGCTCCACCATTGGAGCAAAGAATAGATTATGTGGTGTTTCAGAATTACTACTACAACCAGTAGGAATGTTTTAATGAAAACCTGCTTCCAATTACAGAGTACTTATAAACACAGTCTGGCTTCCACATTTAGGAATTTTGCAGAGTATTGCTTTACAATGATATTTGAATTATACCTCTCTGTGACTGCTAGGGGTCACTCCTGCTGTGTAATCACTCACACCATTCCCACGCCTTACATAAAGTGTAGAATAGCAACAGGAGACTGGAAACATCCCATGTTATTTAATATCCTCCTCTCTCTCTCCTAGTCCAATAACGGAGGTCTTTCTTGGAGTAACCCTTGTGAAGTATAAGGTGCTCTGACTATACAGTCAGGAGTGAGAAGTAGGTTTGATTCCAGTTTGCTTGTATTGCTGTGGTTTGGGCATGCTGTTGGCATTTATGAGCCTCAGGTTCTTCATTTGCAGTATAAGAATAGTGGTTTATCCTATTTCTAACCCTAATGACTGAATACCACACTAAGTAATTTACAAAGAATAGAGGTTTGCACAACTCATGAATTTGGAGTTCCAAGGTCAAGAAGACATACCTGCTGAGGGTCTTCTTGCTGCTGGGGACACTCTGTAGAGCCTTGAGGGGGCACAGGACACCACATGGTGAGATGTGTCATGTCTGTGTGCCATTCTCTTTCCACCTTGTAAATCACCAGGATTCAGTCATAGAGGCTTCGTCCTGATGACCTTATTTAATCTTAATCACCTCCCACAAACCTTTTAATGCCATAATTGGATTAAATCTTCACCCCCTTAATCCCATCACGACCAAATTTCAGTACATAGTTTTGGGGGGTGGGTGCATTCAAATCATAGCAGTTGGTCCACTGGATGAGAAGCAATAGGAGTGACTCTGAGCTCTTCAAACTCAGTCAGTTCTTAATTTGCAGTAATTGTTTATGTTGTGGATAATATTTTCTTAGAGGGTTCATTTCACGTATAAAGAATTAAAAGCGGCAGCTCTGGGCAATATCTAAGCCCTGTTTTCCTGAGGCTTGAAACTTAGAGCAACTCCCTTTTGATACAGAAAAAAGTTGAAATTTCTCACCTTATGTTGAACTCCTACCACCAGGTCCCTCTCCATTATTTATTGGAATTAATTTCTCTATCTCTCTACTTTATTTATAACATCGTCAGTCCCGCCCACATAGAGCAAGAAAACTCCATTTCTTTCTACACCTGTCTTTTTGTACTCACAAAACAGCCCTTGATTAAAACATAGCAAAGGGACTTGCAAATCTCAGCCAGGCTACTACTGACTTTGTAATCTCAACCTACACAAGCCTCAATTCTACAGCAGCACAGTTAGTAAAAAGCAAATGACAACTACTCTTGTATTGCTTAGTATTGATGGCCAATATGCAAATAACCTCTTCTTATTCATTGCAAGTAGCTATATAAAGCCTTATGATTATCTGGATTTCCAAAGCAGCAAGTGAGGTTTAGGTAAATTGTGTAATGGACCAGCCAGTGTTGTGGTGATTAGGGTAGCTCGATCCCACATGGCCAATTGCACAGTTGAAGTTCCAGACCTAGGAGTTTGAAAACCACAATTGATGCCTGTTCATGTATGCCCCAAAGAGGAAAAAACAGGGAAAGGATTAAGGTGTGGTATGGTGGGACCAGCAGTTAGAGTAATGGCTATGTCGCTGGACTCCCATACAATTGACCACGGTTCGTGTCCCGGACCCAGTGGCTTGAATTCACACCAGGCATGTGTGCCCAAGATCCCAAGAGGAGAATGGAGAAAAAGGGATTGCAGAGTGGCCATCCCCCCGGGGAGTGATTTCTCTCTTTCTGTCTCTCTGTCTCTCTCAGTCTTTCTGGCGAGAGCAGGTGCCCTATAGCAAAAACCTCTCCAAAAAAAGAAAAAAAAAAAGGTGTGGTGTGGCTACCCCTCCAGGGGTTGCTTTCTCATTTTTTTTCTCTCTCTTGTTCTGTCCAGTGAGTGCACATGACCAATAGCAGAATTTATAAAAACAAAGAAAGAAAATTAAAAATTGTTTATCTTCTTTATAGTTTCTTTCTGCTATTCCTTTTAGCTCCCCCGCACACCCCTGCAATACTTCCGTCTCCTGACCCCTCCTGTAAAGGTTAAATAAAGCAACATTCATAAAGAGTGAGAAAACAGAATTCACACATTTAAATTGGTTTCCTGGTTATGTCTTTATGGCTCTAAGCTCTAGCTTTGCCTATTACCATGACTTGTATCAAACTTTTCTTCTAAATGCCTGTCATCACCTTTACCACCCGAAGTATTTAGTCTACCTTCTCATTGTTTTTGCCATATCATTATTTCATGTTTATTACATGTTTGTCTTATTTCCACAGGGAGATGTACTTCTTACACATTTCTCAAAATCCCTAATAGAATAGTAAGTACACATTGGGCACCAAAACAAGCCAAGATATTTTGTCAGTTAGAAGGAAACTGCAAAGAGCTGGATGGACACAGGTAGTAGTGCCACCCCAGCCTCCAGGTGTGACAGCAAATGGTCCTCATGGTCTGGCTGCAATTTCTTAGTCAACCAGGCTCAATGAGGCCATTTAATCTGGCTGTTTTTTGTGTTTTTATTTTTATTTTTTTTTACCATTTGTTTTTTTAAATTATTATTTATTATTTATTTTATTTATTCATTCATTTATTTTTTAATTTGACCAGAGAGAGTGAGAGGGTGAGAGTGAGAGAGAGAGAGGAAGTGAAAAAGCAAGCCACCAGATTCAGGACTTGAACCCTGGTCGACCATGTGGGAGTGTCTAGCACCTTAACGCACCATGCCACATGCTGATCCCCACCATTTGTATGCTTTGATAAGCTTCAGACAAAATTAAGAACTTCACATTACCTTGAACTTCATTCAGTCCAGTGATGAATCACAGCATCAGCTTTCTCTGTGTACTTACTTTCTTTCACCAAGTGAAAGTAAGAAGTCTTCTTTTAAAGGCTGTTCTAATGAACACGAGGACAATTATAATGAATGGTCTTATTTCTTTGTGAAGCCTCTCCCTTATATTTCCCAATTACTTGAATAGACAAATATTCCAACACCTTTTCAGATGTGCCCCATTTTCTTAAATAAGGGACAGGATTAATAAACTTTAAACAATGGCAATAAAATAACTATGACTTGAGGAAATGAGAGGAAAAAAAATATTTAAGCCTTAATGCTACTATGACTAAGAGAAAGGAAGACTGGGGGCTATTCCCAGCAGAAGGAACAGATCAGCAAAGTCCCAGAAGCGGGAATTAGGGAGACTGCATGGTGTAGAACAGAGAGCAAAGGCCCTGAATCTCATACACTGAGTTCTAATTTTGATTTCTGGAAAATGCTTTACGTGCATAAGTTACTTGTGATGGTTTATTCTTTCAGGTAGGCATTTGTACATGGAAAAAGTGAACTTGTACATGCAATTCAGTAATGTAGTTATGCAACCATAGATCACAACATATATACATATGTATTATACTTCATATTTTAATGAATAATTTGTCATTGACAGAGTTCAATGTCAGTATGTAGAGATTTACATTATTTCAATTTTCTTCAATTTTAGCAATGCTGTAGTGAAAACTTTTGCGTGTTTGTATATATATACTGACTGGTTAATCAGCCCTCCGTATCTGCTGGTTCTATATTCATGGATTTGAAGAACCTTGAATAAGAAATATTCAAAAGATAAATTGGGCGTATAATCACTGAAATGTACAGGCTTCTTTTTGCTTGTTTACACCTTGAAATATTTAAAGCAGAAGTCAAGAATCTAATTTCTCTGGCTCATCAAGGGATTTATATTCTCTTCTATTAACAACAGTTTTTAAAAGAGGTAGCCAGAGCCTTTTCCAAAGTATTTCATGTTCCTTCATGAATTAGAGTTGTGTGTATTTTTAGATGAAAATAGAAAAGTTTTGTTCAGCTTCTTAGGAGATACATCATGAGCATACATTCTCTGCATGACAGAATCAGGCTAAGGAAATGGAGCACCCAATTAAGCACCCATGATTGCACAGATTTACATCATTCTGGTTGCCTCCCTTGAGGCTGGTTCTCCATCGATGGAAGGGATGATCTTGAATACAATGAACTCCCAGCCAACTGCTTTAATAATTGGGTATTCTCAGGAACAAGAACATCCCCAAGGCCAGACAAATGTGCTGCTGCAGAAGCTGAACTCTAGGTCACAGTCCTGATCATTCAGTTATTTGCTCTTGCACTGTGATCTGTACCATAATTTCAGAAGGCTATTTTCTTATAGTAACTAGAATCTATGATCTGGAAGGAACTGGAATCATATCTTATTTGTAGGTTTCATTTCCCACACAGGAGATTTACATGAGCTCATTGCATATTGTATGTTATTGTGATCTACACATTTTTTTCTAGGTAGAGTAATTTATTTAAATGACTTATCATTTCTTAAGAAATGAAATTTTTTAAATAGTGAGTTACAATTTTAATTTTTTTCTTGTCATAAATTTGTTTAATGAAGTTGTTGCCTTGGCATTCATTTTTAGGCTTGACAGAAATTGTTCAAAACCCAGTCATACTTCAATACCTTGGTCCAGGTTGTTTGTTATATGTCCCACTTGTCTCTTCTCATATTGACCCATAATCCAACACATCCCACAGTCACTATGATAAAATTTAATGGTTGGCCAGCAGATGGCATAATGGGTATGTTCTGGACTTCCATTTAGTCTATTGCAGTTTCAGTCCCAGACTTGGCAGCTTACAACTCATTCCAGGTACATGTGTGTGCACGCCCAAAATCCTGAGAGGATAGTAGAAGAGAAGGGATTGTGGTGTGGCCATTCCCCCTGGGAGGTGATTTCTCTCTTTCTGTCTCTCTGTCTCTCTCTTTCTCTCTGGTAAGCACAGGCACCCTAAAGTGCTGGGACCATGCAGTTAACACAAGCTGAGTATGAAAGAACTGGCCCTCAGGCGTAAAGAGCAAGGACTCGGCTGAGAAGAACTGTTAGCAAGGTCAACAGCTTTTCGAGTTCTAATTCTCTATTGTGTCGCTGTACTGGCCTGCACTCAATTTCTGTGCCATGGGCCTTATTGCCATACCCCGGTACCCCATAAAGGCACCACCAGCCTTACTATAACTTTTACAATAATCCTGAAAGAATGCAGATCCACTAAGGCGGCGGCTGCGAACAGGAGTTACTCCCATTAGACTCACCCCACCCTCCTGGAAAATGTCAATAAAGAATGCTACATTCACTTCTCCTACTGGGGTTTACATAGATAAGCATTAGAAAGGTTTAGGTTAAAGGTATAATGGGTGAAAAGATCTCAGTAGCCGGGAGGGGCTCAGGGACTCATCCATGAGGTGCTGTTACCCCAAAGACCATAAGCCACCCTTACTCTCAGGACAAGGGAAGATTGCCATTCCCCAAGCCGCAGTCATTGTATAGAGAAGCAAGTAGAGGGTCCCAAGTACACAGTAACCTTTAGGTCTGTCATTTAGCTACTCACAAGACCACATTCCTTTCCTATGTAGACTCACCCTCTTAGCTGTGGACTACCCCAGAGATAAGTATTTCCCTTTGGTATATAGGAACCTTGTCTTTACTAAACCAGACAGGATTTATTTCTAGGCCAGCAATTTGCTGCCACCTTTGCCTGAGGCTCAAGTTCTCAAGCCAATCTGGGACTAAAGTGATCAAGCTGGTCTGGGACTGAGGTTATTAAAATTCCTGGGAACCCTCTCATCCAAAGACCCTCCCCGGTAATCAAGATCTAAGAAGAAAATGCACTCGAAAAATGGACTTTATCATTCTAAAAATTATGACTGTTTATATTTATACCTAAACAAAACAGATGTCATGTTTTATGATTATTGTTCCTGTACTTTGAATGCTTTACCTTTTAGAGTAAAGTGTTTCACTTATTTCCCCTCACCCATCCTACTACTGTTAAAACTCCTTCTATAATAAATACACATGACTCCTGGCCATCAGGGCTGCAGTCTGGAGTTTACTCTGGCTGTAGTCAGCTGAGAACATGCAAAAGGACATTGAAGTCTTGGCCTGACTTTGTTCATCTGTGTCGCCTTCCTGTGTACCCACCCCAGCTGGAGCATAGTCCCCAGCACTAAAGCAAAAAGGTCTCATTAAAAAAAAAAAGTAAAAACTTGGGACCTGCAAATGGCATAGTGGTTACATGACTGGACTCCCACATAGTTGACTATGGTTATGAGTCCTGGACTGTATAGCTTAAACTCACACTGGGCACGAGTTTGTGTGTGCCCAAGATCCTGAGAGGAGAATGGAGGACAAAGGATTGTGGTGTGGCCATCCCCCCAGGAGGTAATTTCTCACTTTCTGTCTCTTTCTGGTGAGCATACAGGCCCTATTGCAAAAACCTTTCTTTAAAAAAGAAATAGGAATAAAAAAACCCTTAATGTTCAATACCAGAATCACGTAAATCAGTTCTACTAATTTAGGTCCTCTCTTACATCCTCCTCAGCCATTGGTTGATGTTCCTGCTGCATCTGTACTTGTCATCAACTTCATGTGGGTAAACATAATTGTTTTGAGACCCATGAGTAGTAAGTGAAATGCCTTCTGTCTCATGAATTTCGATTTCACCACTTCACTGTGTCTCATTTGACACACACATACCCAAACCTAACTTCTTTCTGGTGAGAAATGTCTTAGAGAGTAACTATCTTGGCACAAATAAATTGGACATAAATTACAGAGATCTAGTGATCATAGATGTTGGGAGTGTGGAAAAAGTGACTTTTCATTCATTCCAACGCCTTTCAAACCCAAAGCAGATACAAGGAAGCTCAAGAAAAGGGCTAAATACAAGTACAAAATAGAAACTATGGATATTCAAGGGGGAAAAAATACTTTCCATACTGATTTTTTTTCCAGAGGATTTTGGTATAGGTCGCGTGTGCTCGCCAGGCAGACAGAGAGAGACAAAGAGACAGAAAGTGAGAAATCACCTCCCAGGGGAGATGTCCATGTGGCAATCCCTTCTCCTCCTTTTTCCTCTCGGGATCTTGGGCACACACACACACGCGCCCAGTGTGAGTTTAAACCACTGGGTCTGGGACTTGAACCGTGGTCGACTACATGGGAGTCCAGCAACATAGCCATTACGCTAACTGCTGCTCCCCATACTGATATTTTGAAAGGCTTTATTAAAGTGATAAGAGCAAATAAAGTTTAGGAAGCTTTTTTTTTTTTTTTTTTTTGAAAGGTTTTTGCTATAGGGCACATGTGCTCACCAGACATACAGAGAGAGACAGAGAGATAAAAAGTGAGAAATCACCTCCCAAGAGGGATGGACACGCCGCAATCCCTTATTCTCCATTCTCCTCTTGGGATCTTGGGCATGCATGCACATGTGCCTGGTGTGAGTTTAAGCCACCGGGTCCAGGACTCAAACCACAGTTGACTATGTGGGGGTCCAGCAACATAGCCATTACGCTAACTGCTGGTCCCAAAGTTTAGGAAGCTTTTTGGTAATTGCAATAGTTTCCAACCTTAGTACTTAATGCTGTATTTTAAACAACTTTTCTAAATATATGGCAATAAAGTTAGTATTTTATCTCATGGTTTTCCAAATTTATTGTATAACTAAGATATGTAAATGTTTAAAAATACATATATGATTTACAGTAATTTATATACAATGATATATTTTGAAAATATTTTGAAAAGTTCTCAGAATGATTTGGGACTTGAAGTCTAGTGTAGATTAATTTAGTTTGTTTTACTTTCACCAGACATGGTCAATGATCTGAGTGTACACGTTTTCTCACAGGTTGGTTCTATAGATTTCAGAGATTTGCTTATTCCTTCTATAAATATCTATTGAGAAACTATTATATGTAGATGTATTCTAGGTTCTCAAGATAATACAGAGTGCAGAACAAATAAAAATTCCTGTTCATGATCTTAGAGTCTTGTCAGGGTAGAAGAAAATAAATAACAGATCAAAAAATAAGTAGATAATATTTTTTTAGAAGTTTATACATACCATAGAGACTCGAAAAATGGAACATGATAAGGGAAATTCTTCATCTGCAGGGCATTTGGATTTTACATAGCTGTTGAAGGTAGTCTTTTTGGAGAGAACCATGTTTGAACAAATCCTAGAAGACTATCAGGGAGACAGCCACATGCATCCACATGAAGGAGAAGTTCTACTAAATTTGAGGAACAGTAAGCTGTCCAGCAAGGTGTCCTGACCCAGGGGACAGTCGAACAGGTTTTCAGAAGGAAGGAGTGAGACGGGATGAACAATGCAGTGTTAACAGCACGGAGATGATGCAGTGTTATTGCTCTTCAGGGTCGTCCGTTTATTGTGGGCAGCATGGAAACGCCACAGTGCCACAGCTCTTCAGGGTCTTCAGGGTCGTCTGGCGATTGTGGGCCAGGGATCATGGTTATATACATGCTGGTGGGCAGTGATTGGTTAAATGAAGGATTGTAAAAGGTGGGTTATGATTGGTTGCTTTTGTGGATCAATCATGAGGTGCCAGATATGCAAATCTGAGGGATTCTAAGCTCAAAGATTTGCTATGGGAAGTGGCCAATCAGAGTATGGTTTTGAAGGTGAGGTTTTGAAGGGGAGCCAATTGTGGCCTTTATGAGAAGTGGCCAATCAGAGTATGGTTTTGAAGGGGAGCCAATCATGGCCTTTGGCATTGTGTAATTTTTTACTTTCTGAGAAACTGAAACCTAATGACCTCGGCAGACTCGCTGGTGCGCAGCCTCCCACATATCCCCCTTTTCTGTTTTAATTTGAGAGATGAGGAAAAGGCCTGGGGAAATCATGCCTGTCTTAGGTTGGAGTTGTTTATGGAACTGTACATCCATTCTTACCCGTCATTGGAGAGTCCCATAGCTATGATGGTCCTCCTGTCTTAGGTGGAAGGACTGAACAGTTATTGGGTTCATCAGATTCTCTTACCCGTCTTTGGCTAACCAATTCAGCGCCTCAGGTGAGACCAGTATAGGGGTGATGGTCTTCCATCTCCAATCTAGTATAGTGGACCTGGATAGGCCACATAGTAAGCAAGTCAATTTGTTGTTTGAGGAATGACATGAGCCTATTAAATATAACAGGTCCCAGTGAACAAACAATTAAAAGGTCAATGAATGGGCCAAAGAGGGGGAGCAGGAAAGGGAGGAGACCGTTCCAGGCAGACCATCGGTGAGTTGTTTTCTACGTTGTTGGAGAGATTCTTGGAGTTGATGTATGTTGTCATGAACGATGCCGGACTTATTGGCGCAAAAGCAGCAGTGTTCCTGTAAAGCAACACAGAGACTCTCCTGTTCTGCCAGGAGGAGATTTAGACCTCATCTATTTAGAAGAACCACCTCAGCTGGGGAATCTAGTTGGTCTGAGATAAGACCCTCAGTGACTTGGCGTAGATGGAGAGAATAACCCAAGCCAGTGGAGCCGACCGCTGTAGCTGCGGTTAGGGGAACATAAAGGCTGAGAGTTTTGAGATCATTTTGTTGATCTGAAGGGTGTAAAGGAATGGTATAGCAATGGCAGCTAGGATAAATTTCCCAGTACTGTCCTATTAAATTTAAGTTTTGGTATCAAGGGATGGATATACCTGATTCATTTTTCCCTAAGCCTTTTCCTGGTGTATAACCCTGTGTTAAGATTTGCGCAGTAACTGTATCGGAAGGGCTGAACATGATGAGGCTCATTTGTGATAACAAATCTCTACCCCAAAGGTTTATGGAGAGACCTTCTATAATAAAGGGTTGGATGGTTCCTTGGTTTCCCTGTCTTTCCACTGTAATACTTTAGCGCTCCTTTCTGGATTCTGGCTTTGACCATTGCCTTTTAGGTGGGTAAGGGTTGGTGTTAGGGGCCAAGTTTGGGACCAGTTGTCTTTTCTGAGAATGGTAACATCGGCTCTGGTGTCAACAAGTCCAGAAAACTGTTTACCATCTAACCATAAAGTAAGCATTGGTTTATTTGGGGAAATTTGTTGGACCCAATAAGCATCTGAGAAACCGAACCCTTTTTCACCTCGTGAGGAGGTTTGGATGTTATTTTGAGTGGAAAGCAGTGGAAGGAGTAAGAGTTGAGCTATGCACTTTCCCGCTGTAATAGTTGTGATTAAATTTGGAGAGGAAGCCATAATTTTTATTTCTCCCTCATAGTCATTATCTATTACTCCTGGAGAGATTTGAAGTCCCTCCATAGTGGCATTACTACGACCCATGAGTATTGCAAAGGTATTTGGAAGTAAAGGGCCAAAGATTCTGGTAGGCAAGGCCTGTACCCCCATCTGAGGAGTTAATACTGTGTGGGTGGTGGAACAGAGGTCCAGTCCTGCACTTCCTGGAGTCGCTCTGGAGAGGTCTTAAATGGATTGTTGGTTGGAACAGTTTGCATTGCCCCCAAAACTTGTTTGGGTCTCGAGGCCTGGAGCTTGCCCCTGTTCCCATTTCCCTGAGAGTAAGTGAGTGGTCTGCCATGGAAATCTGTTTTGGACCTGCACTCATTGGCAGGATGGCGTCCCCTCTGGCACTTACTGCTTAACTCAAGGGGTTGATTCTGTCTCTGATTTTTAATATTTTTTGTTTTACATTGTTTTGCCATGTGTCCTGGGCAACCACATTTAAAACAATGACCTCGATTATTGCAGTGAAGGAATTGGCGGAAGGTTTATCCTTGAAGGGCAGTGGCCATGGTCAATCCCTGTTGGTATTCTGATCTGATCTCTGAACACAGACGTCTGTACCTTGTCAGGTCTGTCTTTTTTCTGTGTGGTCTAATGGCTGCCTGACAATAGGCATTAGCATTTTCATATGCCAGTTGTTTTACAAAGTCTGTACTTGCATCAGCATTACCGAATATTCTTTCTGATGTGGTAATTAATTGATGTACAAAGTCAGAAAAAGGTTCATCAGGCCCTTGTCTAATGTTAGTAAGGGAGGTGCTCAAATCTCCTTTGGCAGGGAGTTTTTTCCAGGCATTTATGCCTGCCTTATGAATTTGTGCAAAGAGCCCTGGGTCATAATGCATTTGATTTTCATTGTGTGCATAGTTTCCTTCTATTAACATTTTGGCTGTCCAGCCATTATTGGCTTGAGCATTGTGGCAGGTGGTTTCCCTACAAGCCTCTACATATTCTGATTTCCAAAGCAGGTAGTCTCCTCTTGAAAGTGTAGCTCGGGCTAATGTTTGCCAATCAGACGGTGTGAGTCAACCCTCAGCCATAGCTTCAACTATAGCTAAGGTATATGGAGCAGTAGCTCTGTATTGGGCAACCGCCACCTTAATTTCTTTTACCATTTTAAAGTCAAACCCGCTGCGACAGCGCCAAACCTGTCTTTGGGGATCTGTAGTTTCTGTAACAGGGAATGTCTCAAAGTCTGTCGTATGTGATCCCTGAACTAGTTTTGTTTCTTTGTCTGTATTGGTTTTTAGTTTCTCTAATTGTGATACAAAAGGTATCTGCATGGATAATATTAAATCCACAATGTAGAAAGTACTATATGCTATGTTGACTCTTTTGCTATATCTCTGCATCAGTAACAACACAAACACATGCAGTGGAATAAGGTTGATGATAAACACATAACCACCCCAAGCAGAAACCAGATAGAAATATGATAAACAGCAGCACATTGTCCAAAAAACTGACCCAGTTTTTACTGATTTTACCCACAAGTAGTATGTGAACTGAAGTGCAAAATAGCAATGTCTTCATTATCAAAGTATCCAGCTACTGACTGAGATATATAACCTGGTACAATTGCAATAAAACAAGCAGCTAAAATTCCTGCTCCTTGGTTCCAAAGTATTAGTTCCTGGTGTTCTTTTTCTAATCGAATTTGTTCTTTTAATTGTTTTATTTCATTGATTATTTTTTGTTTTGGGTCAATAAGAGGTGGTGCTGAGGTGGCAGTGTTATAGGGTGGCGGCCGTTTTTTGAAGGGCAACCATTCGAGGTTATTATATTTGTCAGCCTTGGCCTCTAGGATTCCCTCCTCTGAACTAGTTGATGACTCATTTTTCTTTGGCTCTTGTAGAGCCTTAAGGTTGTTTTTTTTTTTTTAGTTTTTTTTGGATTTTGTGGGCTTTGTCTCGCCTTCAGGGCTTTTAACTTCGTCCTCACTATCTAGGGAAATAAGATCCTCTCCCTATTCTTTTTCAATTTTAGAAGCCTTGGTTAGATCTGAGGTGGCTATAGCCTCCTCCTGGGGTTGATCATTTTGCATGATCTGCTTTCCCTTAGTGACTATAGTGGCAAGGGCTTCTTTTAAGTTCCAAATGAATAGCTTGTGCTAAGCTCTTGTTCGTGCTGACTAAGCTCTTGTCCCATTATTATCCTTATTACTTATGAGTAAGCGACTTTTGTTACTTACCGGGATGATTCTCTGCTGTCCTCCTCTGCGGCCTTTCTCAGGATGATTCTCTGCCGTCCCCTCCTGGGCGATTCTCTGCCATACTTTCTCAGGATGATTCTCTGCCATCCCCTCCTGGACGATTCTCTGCCATCCTTTCTCTGGACGATTCTCTGCCATCCCCTTTTGTTTTCCTCTGCAGCCTTTCTTGGGTGCTCTTCACTGGATCCTTCATACTCAGGTCCCTTGTTCGGGTGCCACGTGTCCTGACCCAGGGGACAGTCAAATAGGTTTCCTGAGGGAAGAAGTGAGAGATGGGACGAACAAAGCAGTGTTACAACACAGAGATGACACAGTGTTACAACTCTTCAGGGTCATCCGTTTATTGTGGGCAGCATGGAGACGACACAGTGTCACAACTCTTCAGGGTCTTCAAGGTCATCTGGTGGTTGTGGGCCAGGGATCGTGGTTACATACATGCTGGTGGGTAGTGACTGGTTAAATGAAGGATTGTAAAAGGTGGGTTATGATTGGTTGCTTTTGTGGACCAATCATGAGGTGCCAAATATGCAAATCTTAGGAATTCTAAGCTCACCGATTTGCTATGGGAAGTGGCCAATCAGAGTATGGTTTTGAAGGTGAGGTTTTGAAGGGAAGCCAATCATGGCCTTTGGCATTGTGTAATTGTTTGCTTTCTGAGAAACCAAAACCTAATGACCTTGGCAGACTCGCTGGTGCACAGCCTCCCACAGCAAGGCACAATTCCAGAGACTACAAGATGAAGTTTTAGAAAAAGAGGTGAACTTCATTTAAAAAAATAAATTTTATTATCATCATTATTACTATTTTTAAAATTTCTTATAGGCATGTGCTCTCACCTGAGAGAGACTGAGAGCAAATAAGTCCAGCACCTTAACCTTGCCACCTGCTGGGCCACTGAACTTCATTTTATATGAGGGTGTAATAAAGTACCATTGAAGAATTTTGGTCAGAGGAAACACAAGAGTTGACCTACCTAAAGATCACTCTGGTCTCTATATTAGGATTCAATTGGGGAGAAGTGGTGTGGAGGGGGTCAAAGCAGAAGCAGGGGGACCAGCAGTTAGCATAATGGCTATGTCGCTGGACTCCCACATAGTCGACCGCGTTTCGAGTCCCAGACCCGGTGGCCTAAACTCACCGGGCGCGTGTGCGTGCGTGCCCAAGATCCCAAGAGGAGAACGGAGGAGAAGGGATTGCGCCATGGCCATCCCCCCTAGGGGGTGACTTCTCACTTTCTATCTCTCTGTCTCTTTCTGTCTGTTTGATGAGAGCATGCACCGTATAGCAAAAACCTCTTCAAAAATAAAAAAAGCAGAAGCAGGAGGATAAGTTAGGGAGTAAATTTCTGTGATCTAGGTGAAAATTAAATGTGCTAGAGAAACTAGCATGATGTTACTGAAGGTTGTAAGAAATGTTTATTTCTGGATATATTTGAAGATAGAACAAGCAGAATTTCATCTCAGAAAGGATGTCAAGTAGGAGAGGAAACAGTAAAGACTGTGTCTTGCTCTATTCCCACTGCCATAACAAAATACCAAAGACTATGTGATTTGTTAAAAATAGAAACTTATTTCTCACAGTTCTGGAGGTCAGTAAATTCAAACAGCGATCAGATTCAGTGTTTTGTGAGGTCCTTTCCCTTATAAATGTGTCTTCACATGGTAGGAGGGGAGAAGTTTGTGTCTTTTTATATCAGAAGGGAGAAGAGAGTCAACTCACTCCCTCAAGTCCTTTTATGGAATTCTAACCACAATCATGATAGCAAGTTCCTTGTCATCTACTCACCTCCCAAAGGCCCCATATCTCAATATCATAAATTTGGGGTTTAAATTAAAACATACAAATTTTGTGAGAGTACCAATATCCATGCCATAGTAGCATGACTTAAAAGTATTTGGACTAAAATCTCATAGATGAATTGCTATCCCTTTAAGAAGAAACCTGCAGGCATGGAGATGGTGTGGATGTAAAGGACATGAAGGGACGTGCCCTATAGCAATATCTTAGGAACACATGCACCCACACCTGGTGTGAGTTTAAAATCGCAGAGTCTGGAACTCAAATCATGGTCAACTACGTAGGAGTCCAGTGATGTAACCATTACACCATATGCTAGTCCCTCTATTAACGCCACTTTCAAAAAATTTAATTTAATTCATTTATTTTTAGTTTGCTATAGCTCATATGCACTCATTGAAGAGAGACAGAGAGAGACAAAAAAAATGAGAAAGCACCCCCCAGAGGGAATGGCTATGCCATAATCTCTTCTCCATATTCCCCTCAGGATCTTGGGTAAGCACAGACATCCAGTATGGTTTTCTCTCTCTTTTTTTTTTTTTTTTTTTTTTGAGAGTTTTTGTTTGTTTGTTTTGCTATAGGGCACATGTACTCATCAGAAAGACAAAGAGGGACAGAGAGACTGAAAGCGACAAATCACTCCCCAGGGGGTATGGCCAAGCTGCAATGGCTTCTCCTCCAGTCTCCTCTCGGGATCATGGGCATGCTTGCACATGCATTTGGGCATGAGTTTAAGCCACCAGGTCCAGGACTCGAGCTGCAATCTACTACATGGGAGTCCAGTGACATAGCCATTATGCCAACTGCTGCTCCCCAGCATGGTTTTCAATCTTTCACGTCTGGGATTCAATTCACACAGTCAGACATGTGTGATTTGGCTGTCCCAACCACCACACCACCAGTTGGCCCTGAACCTTACTTTTTCCCAGCTATTTTTTTATTAATTTCTTCTCTTTCACAGTAAAGTACCATGGAATAGTATTTTACTTACTGTCTATTTCAATTTCTTTTGGTCCACCTTAACCCTTTACCAATAGGTTTTCTTACCATTCCATCTGAACAAACTTTTTTTTCAATACTGCAAATCATCTTCACATTGATAAATTCAATATTCAGTTCTCATCCATCATTTAAATAAATCCATCAACAGTATTAGAAATAGTTGATCAATCTGACTTCCTGATACACTTTATTCACTTTCCTACTTTCTGCGCTTGCTTGATTTCCTCCTGTTTCATGGGTCACTCTGTGAGTCTGCCTTTTCTGTGTGATCTCTGAAGGTTATAGAACCCAGGGCTCAGACCCAAGTCTTCTTTCCCTATGCAGTTGCATACGGTATCAATGCCTCTAATCCTATAACTTTAAAAGTTATCTAAATGCTGAATGCCCACAAATTTTTATCTCCCTGTGCTATGTTTTCTACCTCAAGACTCATACATCTATTTGTCTAGATTTACACTTTCTTGTCAAATAAACATCTCAGATTCAAAAGTCTAACAAAAAATCCTAAAAATTGTAAAGCCACCTATAACCTACAAGTTCCCACTTCCACATGTCCTACCTTTTTGTGCCAGACTAATGGAAAACTTTTCACTAAATTCCAAACTTTGTCTCTCCCTCTCAAAATCAAGTAAAAGGAACCCCTGTACCTGATTACCCTGAGAGAAAGACATGTTTGACTCCTCTTGGGGCCTAGGTTGCTCATATTCGACTTGGAAATAATACACATTAGAACTTTTTCTTAGAGTTGCTTATTCTCAGTCGATAGCATTTATTTATCCAAAGATATTTAAGCCAGTATGTAGAAGAAATATCTTTACTGCCACATCTATTGCAACATAATTTACAATAGCCGAGATGTGACAGCAGATCAACGGACAAATAAAATGTAGTATATTTACAAATTGGAATACTATGCAGCCTTAAAAAATAACAACATTTTTTTTGTGAATAGACACAACATTGATAAGCTTGGAAGAAATTATGCTCAGAGGAAAAAAAGTTTATGATGGAAAAACATGGTTTGTCTTTTTTTGTTTGTTTTTGTTTTGTTTTGTTTTGGTTTTCATCACAGGCTTTAGGGCATGTGAACTCCCTGGGCTTTTGAGCTCACTGTGTTAGGCCGAATTAACATATGTTAGGCTGAGTTAGTATAAGCTGATTTAATGTAATTAGCATAGGTTAGACTGAGTTAGTTTAGGCTGATTTAACATAAACACCCTTGCTAGGACTGTAGGCCTAGTTAGCATAGGCTGAGATAGCATATTCACTGCCATGACAGGGATTCAAAGATGGGGCACAGGAATTTGCTAATTAACAGACAGGAATTCACAACAAACAGGATACAGGAATTTGCTGGTTAACAAAGGAAGGGCGGGTCTGGCTAGCAGTGACAGGATGAGCAAACCAAAGGAGCCAGAAAGAGATTACCTGCCTGAGAGTTTTTATCTAAATTCAGGCATGCAAATGGCTCCTCCTTTGTGTGCTGTAAACTATGAAAAACTGCTAATAAAATATCCTATATTGCCTTCTGAGCTATAAAAAAAAAAACCCTCGTTCCTAGGTTCGGGGTCCTTGTTGTAACCAGCTGTGTTGGGCATTAACTCGGACCCCAGCTAGCTGGAAAAATAAATGCCTCTTATGCAGTTGCATTGTCGTTGCCTCCTTTGCATCACCACTGGATAAATCTATCTTTGGGCCTTACACCTGGAGGGAGGGAAACCGAGAAATCACCCTTCCCCCCAAAGAAAATGGTCATACCACCATCCTTTCTCTTCCATTCTCCTCTTGGGGTATCTATGGTAACAAGTCAATGTGGGTATAGATAGTAGAGGGTGGGCAGATAGGGTGACCTGAGTTTGTAAAAATTCTTTTTTGATTGACTCATGATTTCTCTGTGAAGTAGGAAGTAAAGTCATAGGTTGAGACTGAGGAAAGAGGAAATGTTGAGGTTATGAAAATGAAGAGAAAGGTGGGAAACAGTTTTTTAGGAATGAGTGAAGAAATGGACTGTGGACTCACAGTGTGATGCTCCAGTAGTGAGGGCCCACTTGAGATCCAGGTGATGAGTTTCTGTAGTCCCACAGTCACACTCACAGGGTAAGGTACAACTTGGTTAAAAATTTACAATGTATTGATATTCTCTGAAGATATAAGCAAATAAAAATATCCTCTAGGCCCAGGTTAAACTTCAGTGGAGCCTTAAGCTAGAGTTTGCTTGATCACCACCTTGTGGGAAGTTCACAGAAGGGCCAAACTAATCAAAGGGCAATAGAGCTACATAAATTACCTTTAACTCCTTTATCCTCATGTGACCAGGGATTAGGGTACGTGGTTTGTTTCAGTAACTGTTTGGTCAGTGATTCTAAAAAAATTAGCTTTACCTGAGCATGTATCATAGAATTGTCTTAGCTTATTCACAATTCTGACGTGTTTCGCACTTTGAAAAATGCACATTGACAGCTCTCTCAGTGATAAACATTTTCCCTTCAGGTAAGAGACTTTGTCTCTTGATTTTTTTCTTTTTTGGAGAGGTTTTTTCTATAGGGCGTGTGCACTCACCAGAAAGGCAGAGAGAGACAGAGAGATAGAAAGTGAGAAATAACCACCTGGGCGGGATGGCCACACCACAAACCCTTCTCCTCCATTCTCCTCTCGGGATATTGGGCATGCACGCACATGTGCCCGGCATGAGTTTAAGCCACAGGGTCCAGGACTCAAACCGTAGTTGACTACATGGGAGTTCAGTGACATAGCCATTACCCTAACTGCTGGTCTCTGTCTCTTGATTTTTTTTGAAAAACTGAAAAGTGTTAGGTTTCAATGAAAAGTTCTGCAAATAGTCTAATTTTTACTCTCTTCTACTAGATTTCAAAATATCTTAGATATGGAGGCAGTCCAGATGCTGAGGTGCTGCTGCTACCCGGGAGCTATGTTTAGAGCAGCATCGTGTTTGTTTTTAGCTCTTCATCTCACTAGAAAAATGTTTTGTCTTTATCATATTTATTATTGGAAATGTGGCTTCAGTCAGTGTTCACAGTATCAGTTTTTTTTGACTCACGATGTGTACACTCATGAGAGAGAGTAACAGAGACAGTGAGAGGCAAAGAGAAATTATTCCCAAGGGAGGATCTCCACACCAAAATCCTTTCTCCTCCATTCTCCTTCTAGGATCTAGGGCACACATGCACACGCACCCAGCATTGTTTTCAAGCCACTGGGTCTGGGATTCACACTGCAGTTCGCCATGTGGAAGTCCAATGACATAACTTCTACATCATTTGCTGGCCCCCACAGAATCAATTTTTAATACCACTTTTCTTACCATTTCATTTTCACATAGAAATTATTATACTTCATGAACCACAAGACTGGCTTATTAACGTCCGCTCTTTCATAGATGATTTCCATTGTTATACTTCATGAACCACAAGACTGGCTTATTAACATCTGCTCTTTCATAGATGATTTCCAGTCGCAGACGACAGAACTGTTATCTAAATTGACAGCTATCTGCCAAAACAGGATTAAATAATGTGGAACCAATTCTTAAAACCTACTGGTTCTTTCCAAGATAAAGCCATTTGACAGTGCTTTGGTGATTCCCCAGCAGATCATTCAGTCTTCTTCTTTTCCACAAACTGATGTTCTTTCAAGTTCACTTAAGGTGGAACACAGAGAGGAGATGTGCTGGCAGGAAGACAGTGAACTGATGAGACATCTGCTCCCTTAACCAAGGATGAAATGAGAGAATTCCAAATTATTAGTGACTGGTTACAGAAGAATGGTCTGATATAAATCAGTATTTGAAAAATGACCTGATCTGTGACTTCAAGCTTGGACCTGGGAAAAACATCACTTTCAAACCCACAATTAAAAATGATGACACAGAGAAAAGCACCAGTGACACATCGGATCATGACAATGTGTGAAAGATTTCCTAACAGTTTAGAAATGGTTGTGTGATACCTGTCTCATACAGTTTGAGGTGAACTGTAAAAATGATGAAGTATAATTTATGTAGTGAAAACTGAATTAGAAGCTGACTTTTGGAGAGAGACTTCATTATGAAGATAACCAAGAATATTGTGTTGGACTGTGTTGAGCATTAGTTCTTTATAAATAAATGTTATAGAAATGAGGAATTTGGTTGATCCAACATTGGCTTTCTTCATCACTGCAGCATTTCTCTGACTAGCAATGTGACAATATAACAATGAGATGTTCTCATTTAATAAACTGTTGCATGATGTTTTGCTAAAAAAATAAAGGGGGAGAGAGAAAATATAAAGCTATTTTTAGAAAAGTTTACTTTTTTCCATGAGTAAGAGAGACAGAGAGAAAGAGACAGTAAGATAGACAGAGTCAGAGACAGAACAAGACCGCACTACCAACTGGGTCTTGTTGCTGTGTTCCACCCCCAGCTGCAACCAGCCCTGGGTTGTGAGCATGTGCATGTTCAATGTTCTCAGGGAGGTTTTCAGAGGCAAACCTAGAACTTCCCAGGTGTGTCAACCTCTCAGAGCTTCGTGTTTAACCTCTGCACCACCATCTAATCCACAGATGAGGCCACAGATCTATTTCTTATATTTCTTGTGGTATAAAAAAATAGAAATCTCACTTACATGTGGAATCTACAAAAGTCTAATTCTTATAAGGAGTAGAATGAGGGTTACCAGAATGAATGAAGAAAAGGCAAATGTTGACCGAAGGGTACAAGGTTTCAGTTAGGCAGGAGAAATAAATCTGAGTGATTTCTTGCACATCCTGTTGACTATAGTTGATGATAATGGTGTATTCTATATTCCAAATATTCAAACAAATAAATATAAAATGTTTATGCTGGGGCTGGCAGGTGGCATGATGATTAAGATGCTGGACTCCCACATGACTGACCACAGTTCTAGTCCCGGACCTGCCAACTAGCTTTCTCTCTCTCTCTCTCTCACTGGTCAAATGGAAGAATAATAATAAATAAATAAAATGAAATAATTCTTCAAAAAGGTGTTTTCACTGAAAAGAAATGATAAGCCTGGGATATAATAGTATTTTCATTCCTCAGATTAGCTCCTTCCACAATATACACATGCATGGAAACATCTCAGAAAAAAATATGTAGTTATTATTTGTCAATTGAAAATAAATTTAAATTAAAGAATTACAGCAAGCTCTGTTTTTACCCTGGTTTAGGACTGTATTGTTAGGAATAGCAGCTTAACTTTCAGCTAGTTTTAGGGGTGGTATCATGGCTATATCAAGTGAGCCTTCAAATTTTGGTAACAATATTTGTTATATGAATGAGAACTATTAAGATTTAAATTGTCTAATCTTATTGGAAACATTACATTTTATAATAGGGAAAATAAATCAATACTGACTTCAGCAGATTTAGAAATCATATTATTTTTTTTTACACATGAATTTACCACTTCAGATGGCCTTTGATCCTTTCAGTATATACAGAATTCTATCTGGGCTTATTTTCCTTCTGAATAAAGGACTTGATTAATGTTTCTCATCATGCAGGCTAGTGCTGCTAATGCGTTCCTTGACTTGTATATCTGAAAGTCTTTACCTCATATTTTATTAAAAGATATTTTGCTGAATATCAATTCTAGGTTGACAATTTTTGTCTGAATAATTTAACAATTTTAGTGTAAAAATTGAAAAATGTTGCCCCTCTGTCTTCTGCTTTATGTTGTTTCTGGTGAAAATACTGTATGTCTTCTGTCTTTGATTTTAAAATTTTCTTTTTACCAGTACTTAATCAATTTATTATGATGTATCTTTAAGTGTAGTTTCCTTCAGAATTTTTGTATTTGAGGTTGTTGGATCCTTGGATTTGTGGGTTTATGATTTTCATAATATCTGAGGAAATTTTGGCAGGCTGAAAGCATTTTACTGTGACTTTCTGCAGAATATTATCTCACAATTGCACAATTATTATACAGTAGAAAGAAATTATTGCACCATTTTATACAGTAGAAAGTCATCAAAACTAAGATCACCAGTCCCACCAGGTTAGAATTGGCAATGACTAAGTAACTAATCACATGTGCAGTTCAGTTCCAAGAAAGAATTCTTATCACAGAAATAGTGATCTATTTTATTGGGGCCAAACAAAACTAAAATATTGCAAGAAGAAACTGGACAAGAAAATGCAGACACCCTCCTGCTCATGGTGCTATGAGAATTGTTACACCTTTCTCTGTTCATTATGATGACATAGCAGAGTGATTGCAGATGTGACAGGTCATAGGCCATGTCTAAGAGTGAAGATGGTATCACCAAAAAGCATGTGCTAAAGAGTTGTATCACATAATTTTTATATAAAATGATGGGACCAGCAAATGGCATAGTGGCTATATCACTGGACTCCAACATGACCAACTACAGTTCAAATCCCAGAGCTGGTGGCTTGAAAATCACGCCTGACATGTGTGCATGCAGGCCTAAGATCTCAGGATAAGAATGGAGGAGAAGAGATTGAGGTGTGGCCATCCACTGTGGGGTGTGATTTCTCACTTTTCCTCTTACTGTCTCTGACTCTCTCTTTCTCCAGCTAGAGTATGTGCTCTATGGCAAAACCTCTTAAATAAAGGTAAAAGAAAAAAGGAAATGACCTTCCTGTCTGTCATTAAGTCAGTTATTAATTTGAGCATTATAATGAAAATATTGAAAACATTGGGGAGTACAAGGTAACTAGGGAAGAAGTACATATGTTTATCGACTAGCTGCATGTTTTAGAAATTATGATAATCAGGTTCCCAACTAATAGGTAATAGAGTAAGGAAAGAAAAAAAAGGTATGAAATTTGAACTTTCTTGTTCTGAGATCTGAACTGGAGAATTTTGAATGAAACATGGCACTATTAATAATTACATAGTGATTAATAGGCATAAACCAGGATGACCTAGGAGGATTCAAGATAAAGTCACACTGATGATGGGCGCTCTTCAGCTCTGGGCAGTACATGGAATGCCACTGTGGGTACTCCATGAGATTATTCATCAAAACTAATTAGAAAAATGGATTTAAAAGATCTTTGTAAGCAGTGAAGAATTAAGTATGATACTGCCATTGATCTACTCTGTATTTGTAAAACTTCTTAGTATATCAGTAGGTTATACAAACATCTCGCAATACTGACCTCTAGAAAAGAATATTTGATTTTAGAATAATGACAAATAATAGAAAAATCAAGAGAATAGATCATAATAATGATAGTAACACCAAATAATATCTGTTGTTTATAATGTCATAATATAAATAATTTAATAATAACAGATATTACGGCCTTCATTTTAGACAAAGAAAGTAAAGCACTAAGGACCAGCAAATGGCAAAATGGCTACATCGCTGGACTCCCACATAGTCTACCATGCTTCAAATCCTGGACCCAGCAGTTTAAAACACACAGGGTGCATGTATGTGCATGCCCAAGATGGAGAAAAGAAGAGAAGGAATTGTGGCATGGCCATCCCCCCAGGGGTGATTTCTTGCTTTCTATCTCTCTGGCAAGTGTACGTGACCTATAATAAATTAAAATAGAATTAAGTAAAAAAAATAAATAAACAAAATTAATAGAATTAAACTAAAAAAAAAGAAGTAAGTAAAGCACTGAGCAGTTGAGTAATGGGTACAAGCTCATACCTCCAGAAGCAGCCTATATTGATTTTTTTCCTTATTTAAAAAATTATTTAATTTTATTTATTAATATTACTATTTAAAATTTCTATAGGGCTTGTTTTCTTACCAGAGAGAGACAGAGACACAGAGAATAAGAGAAAGCAAGGGAAAATGAGAAAATAAGCCACTAAGTCTGGGACTCAAACCATGGTTGGTCATGTGGAAATCTAGGGTCTTAACCACCATGCTACCTGCCAACCCCTGTAAGCTGGCTTTTAACTTTTCTCTTAAATACTGTATTATGTTACTATTTTGAAATATGAAACTCTTTATTTTTTTTTTAAGAGAGAGGTTTTTTTATTTATTTATTTTTTTGAGAGTTTTTTTCCTATAGGGCACATGAGCTTGCTGAAAAGTCAGAGAAACAGAAAGCAAGAAATAACCACCATACACCCAGTGTGAGTTTCAAGCCACTGGGTCCAGACCTCAAACTGTGGTTAACTACACAGGAGTCCAGTGAGGTAACCATTACACGATCTTTTGGTCCCAAAATAGGGAATTCTTTAAATTACTTTATTGTAGAGATTATTTGGGAACTAATTGTAAAATGCATACCAGTGAAGACTGATGACACTAATACCTCATAGAAAGTCAGGAGAAATAATTTTAGATAAAGAGGATTTTGCTGAAAAATGCTAACATTGGTAATAGAAGAGAGAAGAGCCAACGTTTAACTTCAGAGCAATAAAAATTTAAAGAAAATGTTTATAGCGCATAACATGGTATGCCAAATTGTTCAATCCAAACTCAAAGTATAAAACATGAAGAGTAAAACATTATATTTTTGTGACTTTTTTAGGTAAATAATTCTTGTATGTGATAAGAAGAGCATAATTCATAAAAATAATAAATTACCTTTTATAAAAATTAGTACATTTACAGTAGAATAAGTTATATGACTAGAGGAGAATTCAAGATTTGAGAATGTAAAGGCAGTATCTATATATGTCTCTAAAGAGTATTTAAGTATGCGTGTTTGTAAAAGTAGGAGGTTAAAGGTATTGACAGCTGCCTTCTTAAACTGATAAGGCTAGCTTGAGTGAAGTTTGGTCACCACAAAGCTTAATACTTAAGTGGACTATTAGTAAAACTCTGGCTTTTGATGTTCTTTAGACACTGCTAGGATGATTCATTTACTCAGGGTTACTTTTTTTTTTTTTTTAAGGTTTTTGCTATGGGGTGCCTGTGTTGATGTGTTGACTGGAGTCAGAGAGCGGGAAAATGAGAAATAAACCCCCAAGAGGGGTACCATGCTGCAGTCCCTTCTCCTCCAGTCTTCTCTTGGGATTTTGGGCACATCTGCACACACCCCAGTGTGATTCTCAAATCGCCAGTTCAGTATCCAGCTACGGTCAGACATATGGGAATCCAGGGTCTTAACTACTACACCACCTGCTGGCCTGGGTTACTTAAATTTATATCCTAGATAAAAATACTTAACTGGGACCAGCAGACGGTGTAATAATTATATCGCTGGACTCCCACGTGGTCAACCATGATTCAAGACTCTGACCCAAAATCCTGAGGAGAATAGAGGAGAAGAGATTATGGCATAGCCACTCCCCCTGGGGGAGGGGGTGATGCTTTCTGTCTCTTTCTCTCAGTCTCTCTGGTGAGTGCAAATGTCCTATAGCAAAAATCTCTCTCCAAAAAAAAGAACCAGGTGGAAAACAGAGTAAGAGTTTTCCTATATGGGTGCTATTTTCTGCTGAAATTTAATTATCTTCTTCATTTGATGATGTATTAATATTTTTTTCTCTCTGTCCCATACATCAGAAAAAGAATGCTATTTTAGCTTTCTTTTCTCTGTCTTCATTTCAAAGCCATCCTCCCTCCAGCAATGTTAGCCCCTAACAAGCCAGCTGGTACCAGTATGATCTTGCTCGTCATCGATTTTACTGATTTACCTGTTCTCCATACAGAGTTTTGCTAATAGTCTATATTTGGACTATAAATGCTCAACTTAAGTTTTCTTTCTTCCCAGTTCAGATTTTCCTGAAATCTATCCTAACACTACATGGGCTACATTATTTTTCCTCCAATTCTTCAGAAAGCTGGAAAACCTCAGAGCAGTAAGTTTTCTAAACTGTTTTGTCACTGTAACATTTTGGAGTCTTCAGGGATACAGTGCCTGAGTCACACTAACGCAAAGCAGGAAAGTAAATACCCAGAGGCGCCAGAACCTCACTATGGACAGAGGGTTAGCACCATTTAGCCAAGATCTGTTTAGAAATGCCTTTGGGAATATAATATCTTGGAACTTTCAGTGACCCATTAATTCTCACGTTGTCACTTTCGTATATATTCTTCCCTTCCAAACTAATTTTCTTCAGTTACAAGGGTAAAATAAATGACTCTTAGGACTTAAAATGTATGCTAGGTTTTGAAGGTTTTTTTCTTATAATTTATTTATTTTTGGCTCAGTTCTTGTTAAGATCTTAAGTGGGCATTCAAAATTTCCACCTGCTTTCCCAAGGACAGAATGTTCTTTTATTTGAATCACTGATGATTCTGGTAAATATTTAAAGTCCACTTCATTTACAAATAGGCAGAAGAGTTAAGTTATTTTGAGATTTCCAAAATATTTTCAGATAACTAATCTGGGTGTGTTTGAATTTCTGTCTTTGATTCTCTACATTTTATTTCAGATTTTTGATGTTCAAGATCTGGTCAAGTAAATATCTAAAGAACTCTTCCTGGTGCAGTTTTATTTTTGTCTAATGAGACAGTCGCTCAGACTTGATGGCCAATAAATTAATCCTAACACTTTGTATCAGGAAGAATCACAGCAACCATGTACTAAGCTGACTATATGCTATTTACACTTATTGTGTATGAATTTATTCTAATGACTTTAATTTCTCTTGCAATATATAATAATTTAATTACTATAATATTATCTTAGCTTTAATTTTGCATTATTTATACGCAGAATTTCAGTCAAGAACTATAATACAATCCAAAGTAAAGCAGCTCCAAGTTGACAGGGAATTACATTATTTTTTATTCTTATACTATCATATATTTCTCCTTATTTCTATTAAAAAATAACAGATTATTTTTGAATATCTGCTACAATGAAGAATTTTATGTTTTTCAAAAACCTTCCAGCCTAAAATATTCCAGTTGCATATGAGTCAATTGAGGTAAGTTGTATAATCCTACATTCTTTTTTTTATCCTACATTCTGATGCTATAACAGAAAAATGAATGTATGGCATAAAGTGTACTTTAAATAAAGAACTTCTATTTTTATTGTGTTGAATGTACATTCCAAAGAGCATGCATAATTTTTACTTAATACCATTATAAAAAGAATTATTTCACTAAATTTATATAGTCTAGTAACTAGTGCTAAGAAATGCCCTAAAATAAACAATCTATTATTACATTTACTTTGTTCACCAACAGATCATATAAATTAATTGAAGTTTACTCAATCACATTCATTAAATTCATGTTGTAATAATTTTTATATATTTCTCCATGGGATTTGGTTGTATACTAGTACATGACAATTGGAGTGGTTACTAAGTTACACATTGAGGAAGAAATGTAACAGGAACATAAATCAGCTTTATGTCACATTTATTACACCTATATTAGGTCTTGTATCCCCTCATTACATTTCTGAATTGTGCAATAACATCTTAACTGTACAGGAAAGGAAAATAAAGCTTAAAGAGGCAAAAGAGTAGCTCAATGTATTACAACTAATTAGTTTATTTATTTAGTTTTAAAGAATTGATTAACAATTTTCATGTTATTTATAAAAAAACTTCTGATTCTAGGGGAATGTTAGACTAATATACTTTGAAATAGTTTTATAGAATAAGATCATTTTTTTGCCAAATTATTCTAGTCAAAGTAAGAAACAAAAAAGAATATAAATGTTGCAAATAATATTTATCAACTTTATTATATAGTCTTATATTCAACTTTTAAATAGTCATAAAGAAAAAAATAATTCCTTTGAGGATAAAACAACAACAAATAAATCTAGACCTTTTACCTACAAATATAACAGGGCTTTAATTTTTTTTTAATTTTTAGAAAGTATGCATTTATTTTTTAAATTTGTATTTAATCATTATAGAGCTTTACAGGGCACAATATGATCAGTTTATTTTATGTTCCTCAACATTTCTACTTCTGTTGCCACTTCTACTTCTGTTGAAAAAACTCCAGGTAATAAGTAGTTAATTAATATAATTTATTTTATTGTTCGTGACTTCAGTTGTTACCTGGAGCTTTCTTTCTGTCTCTATGGTAAAGTAAATATTTTTATGACAACAGTAATTTTTATCTCAATTCCCCTATTTTCTTTTACCTCTGCTAACAGCAGAATTCAGTAGTTATATTCCTTGGACTACAATGTGGTATTAAAAGCTACTAGAGAGAAAAATTAATAATAATAGTAATAATGATGATCTAGTTACCAAAGGTGAATATTGTCTTAAGGAATTTATATTTTATAAAACAGAAGAAAGAATTATTTCAAAATGATTTAAAATCATTTAGGAAATGATTTAGGGGAAAAAATGAACTGGGAATTTTGATGACCTGTTATCTTTCATATTCTTTTGTACAGAAATGAGGATTCAGGATTGCGTGTTTTTTACTGCTACTCTTCAGGAGGGCTTTCCCTCATCCAGTTCTGATCTCAGGTAGGGAATGCAGGCCCAATCTAAGTAAGAAGACATGTTTTCTATCATTAACACTGTCTAGCTTTCTGATCCTGAGAAATTGTTTAAATACATTTTTTTAAAGAATTATTTATTTAATTTATTTATCCATTCATTTATTTTAATTTGACCAGGGAGAGACAGAGAGAAAGAGAGGGAGAGAGAGAGAAAGCTAGATAGCAAGCCACCAGGTCTGGTACTCGAACCGTGTTCAGCCATGTGGAAGTGTCCAGCACCTTAAGCACCACACCAACTGCTGGTCTCCGAAATTATTTATATTTTAATTTGAATCTCTTTCATTGAAAAATCATATGTTGGGACCAGCAGTTAGCGTAATGGCTATGTCGCTGGACTCCCATGTAGTCGACCGCAGTTCGTGTCCCGGACCCGGTGGCTTGAACTCATGCTGGGCGCGTGTGCATGCGCGCCCAAGATCCCGAGAGGAGAATGGAGGAGAAGGGATTTCGGCGTGGCCATCCCCCCTGGGGGGTGATTTCTCGCTTTCTATCTCTCTGTCTCTCTCTGTCTTTCTGGCGAACGCACATGCCCTATAGCAAAGACCTCTCAAAAAAAATCATATGTTATGATTAATCATGTGATTTCATCTATTAAATTATTTACAATTTACTTTATGTAATAGTTCTATATAAAGCCATTGGTTTTATGTATAGATAATTTTGAAAAATTTGTATTATCCTACCTCAAAACAAAGAATTCATATTAATTGTAATAATTAGAGGCTACACCAATGTATATCTACCCCACAAACATTTTCAATATTCTTTTGTTACTGTTGTTGAACATTCTATGTCTGATAATTATTTTTGTTTTGTTCTTAAAAAGAAGATAGGAAACCATATAGCAATACTGAGGACAAAAAAGGAACAAACTAAAATTTCCTCTGGATAAAGTCAGAGTTTTGAATAATGATTTCAAATAGTCTAATGTGGATCACACATTTTAAATTCATACTTTTTACCAATTTGCCATCTAACATTTTCTCAAAGCTTATAAAAAACAAGATTTTTATTCCATGAATCATTAGATATGATGCTTTCTTAATAATTTTGCTACAAAAGCTTTCCATGTTTTTAAAATATATACCAGCAGTTCATATATAACTCTTACATTATGGACTGAGGTAAAAAGTTTAATTTAGCTTTTATCAACCTACAAGAGTCAGATAATACCTCATTAGTGGGTAAACTGAAGGAGATTAGTTGAGTATATTCTCTCTTTCTGCTGATTTGATAATGTCTTAAGAATATACATGAAAGGGACCAGCAGTTAGTGTAATGGCTATGTCACTGGACTCCCATGTAGTTGACCATGGTTCGAGTCCCACACCCGGTGGCTTAAAAAAAAAAAACTTATGTCGGGCATGTGTGCGTGTGTGCCCAAGACCCCAAGAGGAGAAAGAAGGAGAAGGGATTGCAGCGTGGTCATCCCCCGGGGGGTGATTTCTCGCTTTCTGTCTGTCTGTCTCTCTGTCTGTCTGGCAAGTACCCACGCCCTATAGGAAAAAAATAAAAAAAAAAACCTCCAAAAAGAATATACATGAAATACAAAAACCAAATCCATTCATTTTTAATGTATTCATGTATGCAGCAAATAGTTGTGGTGCTAATTAATCACAAAGTCTGTCTTAGAGTTGCCTTCTGTATCTCCTCCTTTGGTTGATAATTGCTTCCTAGATTGTGTATAAACTGAAAAATATTCTATTAAAAGTAATGACATAGGCATAATTCAAACATACTTAGAAAGTGTAATGACCTTATTTTCTTTATTGCTTTCATCACAAACTTTAATAAGAGGATTTTTTCTTTTGTTTGATTGGTTTTTGTTTTGTTTTTGAGGAAAACAAACATCTCTAAGATGTGAAATGCATAGGGAAAAAAGTTACTTATGATTTTTCATAGATTTATTCATTAATTGACATGATTGCTTATGCTGCATAGTTTTCAACCACTCTTTATCCAGTCATGGGGACCAGCAGATAGCAAAATGCTTACTTTGCTGGACTTTTATGGAGTTGACTACACATCAAGTCTCAGAACCAGTAGCTTAAAACTCATGCCAGATGTGTGCACATGTGCCCAAAATTTTGAGAGAATGGAGAAGGGATTGTAGCATGGCAATCACCCCAGGGGATGATTTCTTGCTTTCCATCTCTCTTACAAGTACACATACCCTATAGCAAAAATCTCTCTAAAAAAAAATAGATAACAAGTGATTACATTTGTTTAGCATGACCAATAGGCAATGTTTGCACACATGGAAAAGAAAAATAAACTCTTCACAAATAGACGTTCAACCAACCCTGAATAGAATCTGTGTTCCCTATTGTTGAAAACTCTATGAGCTGATAATTGACAAAAAAAAAAAAAAAAAAAAACTGAAAGAACTGGAGGGTATGATAGCAGGGATGGTAACTGCAGATGCTGGAGACAGTATGGGAGAGGTAATGGGAATGAGTAATAGAGGGCGGAAGGGAGGGATTCAGGGAACAAACAACACACTTAATAGGCACAAAAATGAAAAGTTGTCTGTTGATGATAATGTATATGGTAATGTCATTGTCTTGACTAATGTACACTGTACTCATGCTGGGAAAAACCATGTTGTACACTGTAAAGATATGCAATGATAAAAAAAATAGCAGCACTCTGGCAAAGGGAGAAAGATCTGAAGATATGATAGTGGAAAGGTTGAATGTGGATGCCAGAGGCTGTAAGGGAGGGGAGTGGGTGGTGGAGAGTGGGCGTGGGGGGCGGGGGGAGGAAACATTTAGCACCAGAGAAATGTGGAGTTCTCTGTTGAAAACTGTATATGTGTATGTATGTTGTGTGCATCATGGTGGGGACTTTGTGTGGAATGTGAATTTAATCTGAGAAAGAAAAATAAAATAAAAAAAAAAAACCACTGGTCATTTGTGTTTATATACCCAAGTCCAGAAAGGATGGAGAAATGGAAGAGAAGAGATTGCCAAGTGACCATGCCCCATTAGGGAGTGCTTTCTCCTGTTTGGTCTCTCAATCTCTCTCTCTGTAATGACATACCACTTCTTGAAAAAAAAAAAAAAGAAATAACAAAGTAGAAATTAAGAAGAAAAAAAGGAAGAAAAGAAGAAATAAAGTTGGTCTTATGGATAATGTACACACATTTTCCAAAATATTAAAAGCATATTTTTGTCTTTGTTTAATTAAGCATTTGTTAGTTATCTAAATAATATAATTAATAATAATAAATGTTTTATTTTAAAAGTAATATTTAAATATTTAATATTTATAGCAATTACAGGTAAATTTGAAGAAAAACAATTATCCCTATTTTTCCATTGCAAAATTATACAAAAATAGATTTGTAAAATGACCATAGAGAATATAGCTTAATTCCATAAGTCAGTAATTCATATTCTATATACGTATATTTTATTTTAGTGAATTTCACATTACCATGAGAATCTTTGATTTTTTTCACCCAAATTTATATTTTCTTCTTTTCAGATAACTCATTTGTACATAAGAAAACATCAACTCACATGCATGGAAAACCAGAGAAATATCTCAGAATTTATTCTTCTGGGACTTTCTGATGATCAGAACATACAAATATTTTGCTCCGTGCTCTTCTTGTTCTGTTATGGCTTCCTGATGGTAGGAAATCTTCTGATTTTTATCTCCATTCTGTCCAGTCCTCTTTTTCACCAACCAATGTACTTTTTTCTCAGTCATTTATCCTCTGTAGATATTTGTTATACCTCTAGCATTGTACCCAAACTGATTGGTGGCCTGTTAGGAGGGTCAAAAACTATCTCCTATGGTAATTGCATGTTACAGGTCTTTATCATGCACTTCTTTGGCAGTATTGAGATCTTTATTCTTACCACCATGGCTTTAGATCGCTATGTTGCCATCTGTAAACCTCTTCACTACATGACTATAATGAACAGGACAAGGTGCAATCTCTTAGTCCTGACTGCTTGGGCTGGTGGGGCGGTTCATTCTTTTCCTCAGTTCTCTATGGCAATCCAGTTGCCCTTCTGTGGTACTAATGAAATTGATCACTATTTTTGTGATATCTTCCCTTTGCTGAAAATTGCTTGTACTGATACTTATGTTATGGGTGTCCTCGTGGTTGCCAATTCAGGTGTGCTTGTCTCAGTTAGCTTCGTAGTCTTATTTGTTTCTTATGTCATTATATTATTCACTTTAAGAAATCAATCGGCAGAGGGAAGACGGAAAGCTCTCTCCACCTGTGGTTCTCATATCACAGTGGTCATCTTATTTTTTGGACCTGCAATATTTGGGTACTTTAGACCTCCTACCACTTTCCCTGGGGATAAAGTAGTTGCACTGTTTTATACCATTATTGCTCCTATGTTCAATCCCTTAATTTATACACTGAGAAACACAGAGATGAAAAATTGTATGAGAAAAATTTGGTGTCAAACTTTGTTTTTAAAGGAAATGTAAAATGACTTTGAAGATACTAATTATCCAAACAACGGTACAAAGATAAGAACTAGACATGAATAAAAGAACTATATGGTAACTAGTAGTTTTTACCGTCTTTTATGGAATATGAGAAAAAGAGGATTTCAAATTTTGAAGTAATAAATAAGCAAATACTAATTCTTGCATTTGAAAAATATTTGAAAATTTAATAGATTATAAAGGTGGTATGGGAGATTAATTGCGTAACAATCATCTTTGCAAAAGCAAATAAGATAATGTTATATTGATCATTGAATTATGATATAATTTTAAAAAGAGAAAGGAAGAAGGCTATAGTTGGAATCAGAGAGGTAGATGGGGAATTAGCGAGTTAGAGATTATGTCACATATTAATTATTACACTGGTACATTATGAGGGAAAATTTAACTTCGAGGTTAAAGAACTGGTAATAAAATACTGTTGCTATTGTACAACACATGTGTTGGAAACTTACTTTTGCTCAGTTTTATGATGGTACGAGAAAAGTTACACGCATGCAGATCACATGGTCCAGAGCAATTAATGCTATCCTGAACAACGATACACAGAAGACTTCAAAAAGTTTGTGAAGCAAAATGGAATATGGAGGCATAGTGAGAAGCTGACTAACACATAGAAAATTGCATGCAGGTAAGTGGAATGACTTCTAGAGTACTATAACACTGTTGAGTAACTACAGTTGTAATGATTTAGTATATATTTCAAAATATCTAACAGAAAGAACTTTCAATATCTACATAAAGTAATGATAAGTGTTTGAGGTGGTGGATATGTTGGTTGCCCTGACTCATGTATTGAAAAAACAACTGTGTATCCCATAAGTATATACAATATTAAACATCAATTAAAGTTAAAATAAAAGTGACTTGTTTGTGATAGTCAAGCTGTTATGACTTTGCATATAATCCACATGAAGTTCCTAGTTTAATTCTGGGCATATGGCATGTGTCCTATGTGTTGGTTGTAGTAGTTGCTCTTGTCATCAGTGTTTCAGAGAATTGGAGTCTGTTTTCCAGAGAAGCTAATCATATTGGCTAGCAAGGTGTCATACTTAAGCTCTCTGACTTTGAGGTTCAAAATCTTAAAATAACTGCTGCATTACTTTTCCATTAGCAGCGGCAGAAACAGTTTTATTGTTAATGGAGACGTAGTAAAATAAGTATAGGTGTTTGCATCCTTCCTTGGCTGGAGCCACATTTTTGTTTTTACAATGTGGTTAGATTTAATTTGATCCAATATATTTTTTTCTTCTCTTTTTGGAGAGGTTTTTGCTATAAGGCATGTGCGCTCGCCAGACAGACAGAGAGAGACAGACAGATAGAAAGCGAGAAATCAACCCCCAGAGGGGATGGCCACGCCGCAATCCCTTCTCCTCCATTCTCCTCTCGGGATCTTGGGCATGCACGCACACGCACCCAGCGTGAATTTAAGCCAACAGGTCCAGGACTTGAACGGCGGTCGACTACATGGGAGTCCAGCAACATAGCCATTACGTTAACTGCTGGTCCCATAGTCCAATATTTTTAATAGGCTTCATTTTATTTTTTATTTTATGATTTCTTATTCATATTTAATTGTACATCTCTGTAGCACACAATATGCTTTTGCAAAGTATGCATGCAGTATGTGACAATCAAATCAAGAGATTGCTAAACACATAATTTTAACTATTCATGAGTAAAGGGTGAAGGTGATATTTGTGTTTTTTTTCCTTCTGAAGGTAACCATGGGCTTCACTGAAGGCACGTGAGCTCTCCAGAAAGACAGACAGAGACAGAGAGACAGAAAGAGAGAAATCACCCCCCCGAGGGGATGGCCACACCACAATCCCTTCTCCTCCATTCTCCTCTCAGTATCTTGGGCATGCATGCATGTCCAGTGTGAGTTTCAGCCACCAGGTCTAGGACTCAAACCATGGTCAACTACATGGGAATCTACTAACATAGCCATTATGCCACCTGCAGGTCCCATAAATTATAATTTAATGTTATAAAATGTTTAGAACAGAACAGAACATTTTTCTGCACTTTTAGATAAGATTATGTAAAGGATTTTAAAATACCATACATGGGGGACCAGCAAAAGCTTTTATGGTTACACTGCTTGACTCCCACAGGGCATACCACATGGCATAGTGTGGTTTGAGTCCCAGACCTGGTGGATGAAACTCGTGCCAGGCACATGAGCATGTGTGCCCAAAAACCCAAGAGGAGAATGGAAGAGAAGGGATTGTGGCATGACCATTTCCCCAGGGGTGATTTCTCGCTTTCTATCTCTGTGTCTCTTTCTGCCTTTCTGGCGAGCATACATTCCCTATAGCAAAACTCCCTCTTAAAAAAAAATACCATACAAAAACATAGTTTAAAAAAAATAAATTAGGACCAGCAGTGGTGGTTGAGATGCTGGAAAGCCACATGGCTGACCAACGGTTGAGTCCTAGACGTAGTGGATTGAAAATCACTCTAGGCACTTGGGCAAGCATACCCTAAGTTCCAAGGGGAGAATGAAGGACAAGGGATTATGGCATGTCTTTCTCCAGTGAGTGCATGGGCCCTATGGTAATAAATAAATAAATAAGTAAATAAATAAATAAATAAATAGATTGCACTGAATCAAAATTAAAACATTTTCAGCAGAACAAGTTATAAAAATGGGATGAATTCAAAATTTGTGGATATACATATAAAGTACTTTTGTATACTTCTGAGGAGTAGTCTTTTATTTTTTATCTTAGAAAAAGGAGATTAGAGCTATCTATTTTAGTAGATTGATAGAAAGATTCTATTATTAAAGTTTGAACAACACTGAGAGATACGTTGAAATGAACAACTAGTAAAATGATGGGAATCGATTCCCTGTACATTAAAATCGTTCATTTTCTCAGGGTTACTTAACATTCAAGGTTTGGAGGCAAACAATAAATTGAAAAATATCTCTTCTCTTATTTCTGCTGCTCATTTCTAATTTGAGCTAGTTACTTAAACTAGAAGTTTCTATCTGCATGATAGAATTTATGTCAAAGGAGATAAGTATGAGTATTAAATAATTTGATGAGAGTTCACAAAGTTCATGTAAACAACAGAATTACAAGATAAAAATAAAGCTATCAGGTGGCATGATAGTTAAGATGCAGGATTTCCACATGGCCTACTGAAGTTCAAGTCCTGGACCTGGTAGCTTTAGAATCACACATGTGTGAGCAAGCCCAAGATCCTGAGAGAATGGAAGAGAAGAGATTGCAGTATGATTATCCTTCCTGAGAGATTATTTCTCCCATTCCGTCTCTCTGTTCTCTATCTTGTGAGTGCATGTACCCTATGACAAAAAAAAAGAAAAAATCAAAGATTAAAAATATGATCTGTCAACCATGTGGTATTATGTGCAGACACAATAACCACCACTCTACCTGGGACCCAAGATATTTTGTTTTTAAGATTATAGGCAAACCATCCTGCACAAGAAGACTAGAGTAGCTGGTGTCTCACTTCCTGACCCAAAAATGTATTACAAAGCTGTGATAATCAAAACAGTATGGTATTGGCACAAAAATAAACATGAGAACCAATGAAACAGAGTAGACACTCAAGAAATAAACCCCAAAACATACAGCCAACTCGTCTTTGAAAAAGGGTACCAGCCAATCCAGTGAGAAAAGGGAAACCTCTTTAGCAAATGGTGTTGGAAAAACTGGGTATCCACCTGCAGAAAGATGAATCTGAACCCCTATCTGTCACCATTAGCAAAAATCAACTCAAAGTGGGTCCAAGTTCTAAACTTAAGATAGCAAACCATAAAACTATTGGTGGCTAACACTGGGGAAACTTGGAGACATTGGGGTAGGCATAGACTTCTTAAGACCTCCAAATCACAGGCAATAATTCTCCAAATAGACAGGTGGGGTTACATCAGATTAAGGCATTTCTGCACAGCAAAGGGCACTGTAATTAGTATGAATCAACAACTCTAGGAATGGGAGAGAATTCTTGTTAACTGTGCCTTAGATAAGGGACTGATTACTAGAATACACAGGTAACTCAAGCAGCTTACACAGAAGAAAATGATTAACCCAACTAAAAGATGGAAAGATGAGCAGAATAAACAATTCTCTAAGGAAGACATATGAACAGCCAAAAAGCATGAGAAAAATGCTCAACATCCCTCATTGTAAGGGAGATGCAGATCAAAAATGAGATGCCACCTAACACCAGTTAGACTGGCAAAGATAAAAAAAAAATAATAATGATAAGTGCTGGAGGGGATGTGGTGAAAGGGGAACACTCCTACACTGTTGGTGGGAATATAAATTGGTCCAGCCACTGGGGAGAACAACCGATCCAAAGACCTTCAAATATAACTACCATATGATCCAGCAATTCCACTTCTGGGTATCTACCCAGAGGACAGGAGAGCACTCAGTCAGAAAAGCGCTTGCATAACTATGTTCATTGCAGTGGTTATTTATGATAGCTAAGACTTGGAACCATCTCAAATGTCCACAAACTGATGGATGGATTGAAAAATTGTGGCACATATATTCCATGGAATACTATTCAGCCATAAAAAATAAAACAAGGCCCTGGAATTTGATAGAAATTAGAGAAATATGGAAGATATGTTTCCAAGTGCAGCAAGTCAGGCTATGAAAGAGAAACATTGTATGTCTCCACTTAACATATACTGACTGTCTAAATTCTATGGTAGAGACTGAAAGACTGGAGAATATAAAACTGAGGTGTAAATCAAGCTGGGTAAAGTCTCTTCACAATATAAATGATGTATAGTGATTTAATGTAAGAATAATAATAGAAAAAATTTTAGAAAAGGATTATGGGCAAGGAAAGTTAGTAGGATCCAAATCAGGATTGTAAGGTGGATGTTTGATGTTTCCCATTAAAGCTCTCACAAAATAGCCATTTTTACATAAGAGGAATAAGTAAGAATAATCTTGTAGTGGAGAAGGATTCTTTCACAAAGCTATATCCCAAGTATTTTTCTGCTAAAGCTTCAGCTAACTTTCTCAAAACACCCTTGAAAAAAAGCAGATATTATTGTTCTTTGGCCCTCCAGAAAGTCAGCAAACAAACTGCCTTGAATATTCAAAACACTGTTGCCAGACCTATCCGGTCTGCTTTTGCTTTGACTCTGCCACTTCTATTGCTTGGTAGTCATTGCTTTGATTGTGCTTTGTCTTCAGGATCTTACTGATAAAGCCATCTGTCATCTCCTCTTACAATTCTTCAGAAATTAATGTTTCAGGATCTTAGCTTGCTTGTTGAAAATTTTCATTGAAATTCCTGCTCATGTCTACACTGGGCACAACAATTTCGGCACCCGTCAAGCAGAAAGTACTCTCAATTTTATTCATTCTCAATTGTGTACAAGATGAACTAATTAAGATGTCTATGGTATTGGCTATTGTTTCTGCTATTAATCATTGTTCTTCTTCAATTAAGGCACTAATAAAGGGAATTTTCTCCCTGAAAATTGATGTGAATAGTTTGCCCATGTGAGTGTCATATTTGACATTATCTCTCACTTCTTTTATTTTTCAGAGAGATTTTTGCTATAGGACACATGTGCTCCCTGGAGAGACAAACAGTGAGAGAGAACTGAGTAATCACTTCCTTCATGGGGGATGACCATACTGCAATCCCTTCCCTTCTATGCTCTTCCCAGGAACTGGGACATGCACACACATGTGCCTGGAGTGAATATTAAGCCACTAGGTCTGGGATTAGAAATGCAGTCAGTCATGTGGGAGTCCACCAACCTAACTGCTATGCCATCTGCTGGCCCTGGTAATTGGTTTTTAAAAGTGAGAGCTGGGACAGCAGATGGCATAACAGTTATGTCATTTGACTCCAACGAAGTTGATTGTGGTTTGAGTCCCAGACCCAGCAGCCAGAAATTTATGCTGGCCATGTGTATATGTATGCATAGGTCCACAAGGAGGAGAATTGAAAGGAAAGGATTGCAGCATGGCCAGCCCCCTTGGGGCATGATCTCATGTTCCCTCTCATAGTCTCTGTCTCTCCAGGAAGCATATACACTACATAGCAAAAATCTCTCTCTCTAAAAAAAAAGTGAGAGATGTCCAAGATGATACCCACACGGGCAGATCATATTTTCCTTTGAGTGTTATCTGTTCAGCTTGTCTATTTTTAAATTAGATTATTCGTTTTAGAGTGGCTGCAATGGTTGAGTTTCCTATGTATGCTTGTTATTAATTGCTTGTCTGAAGCATTTTTCAAGTATTTTCTCCCATTCTTTGAGTTTTATCTTTATGTATTGTTTCCTTTGCTGTGTACAATCTTTTTATCTTCATGTAATCCCACTTGCCTATTTATGGAATTGTTGCTCGCACTTTAGGGGTTTTATTTAAGAACTCTGTGCCTACTCCAACGTCTTCAAGTGTTTCTCCTGTTTTTTTTTTTTTTTTGTTTGTTTGTTTGTTTGTTTCCACAACAATTTTATAGTTAGAGGCTTTACATGTAGGTTTTTTATCCATTGTCAGTAGAATTTTGTAAATACTGGGAGACAGAAGTTTAGTCTCATTTTTGTGCAAGTGGATATCCAGTTCTTCCAGCACCATTTTCTGAAAGAGTTTCTTTTCTCCACTAGATAGTATATTGCCTGTCAAAAATCGCTTGACTATATGTAAGTTTTGGGATTTATTTCTGGGCTCTATTCTGTTTCATAGGTCTATGTGTCTGTTTTGTGTAAGTACCATGCTGTTTTGATTAAAGAGAACTACCTTATAACCCATTAATTCCACTCTTTGGTATTTACCCAAAAGATAGAGAAGTACTCAGTCAGAAAGACACTCCCGCATCCATGTGTATTGCATGTTATTCACAATTACTAAGACATGGAATCAACTAAGTACTCCCAAACTGATGACTAGATTTAAAAAATGTGGCACATACACAGTATGGGATACTACTCACTATAAAGAACAGTGAGTTTCTGTCCTTTGATGCATAATGAGTGAATATAGAAGATTTAATGCTAAATGAAAATAAGCCAGACTGTGAAATGCAAACTCTGTATATCCCTCCTCAATATATACCAAATGGCACTATATGGTAGAAATTGAAGGGTCATGATACTTAGTAGTAAAGAAGACCAGTGTAGATACCAAAGAACATCTGGGAGGGATTCTCCATACAAAAAATTGATCCTATCATTTTTTTCCCTATTTTTAAATTAGCTTTTACTCTTATTTTTGAAGATTTTAAGACCTATCTTGGAGAATCTTCTGGGTTCTAGATATTTATCAGTGCTTCCCTCATGTCACAGCCAAATTCTCCCTACTTCCAATACCAATCACTCTAGCTCCTTTTTTGACTTTTGGATTAGTAAAGATACAAGGAACCCAACACATCCAGGTGATCATTTCAATTTACAATTTAATAAAATAACTGTTGAGTTTCTTCTCTCTTTTTTTTTTTTTTTTGTCATAGGCCTCGTGCACTCACCAGAAAGACAGAGACAGAGAGATAGAAAGCGAGAAATGACCCCCCAGGGGTATAGCCATGCCACAGTCCCTTCTCCTCCATTGTCCTCTTGGGATCTTGGGCACGTACACACTCGCGCCTGGTGTGAGTTTAAGCCACTGGGTCTGGAACTCAAACCACGGTTGACTACATGGGAGTTCAGTGACATAGCCAATTGCTGGTCCCTAATTGTTGAGTTTCTTGTTGAAAGCATAACCTCTTTGTGACTAAGTCACAGGAACAATTTTCATTAAAAAAGCTCCACACACCTAAATTGTTTTTATTTTTTTTCTTTCTTTTTTTGACATAGGTCATGTGCCCTTGCTAGAGAAAAACAGAGAGAGATGGAGAGTAAGAAATCACCTCCCAGGGGGATGGGTAGGCCACAACCGCTTCTCTTCCATTCTCCTCTTAGGATTTTGGGCATGTCCGCACAAATACCCAATGTCTTTTTCAAGCCACTGAGTCCAGGTCTCAAACTGCAGGTTGACCATGTGGGATCCAGAACCTTAACTACCATGTTACTTGCTATCTCCGAATAAACTCATGCTTTAATTCTATTATTTCCATGGAATTTTTTGAAGTCTGTTTACACAAATTACCTTGAAATGAAAATTACTGAGTCAGCAATCAAAAATTGTATAAATAGGTTACAGTGTTAACAGTAAAGGGAAGTATCTACATGTATATACTTTCATATTCTTTCATCTCTATAACTTTAGTTTGATTAAGGGAAAAATAATATTATTTATTAATAAATTGATTCTTAAATAATAACTCCAGCTTTTCTGCATATTAACTCTGCATTGGCACTTGGAATGCTCTTTAAGCTAATTGGTATTTCATTTATTTCACATCAGAGTAATAGGTTAAGCTAAGTGGCATTTCATTTATTTTGCATCAGAGTAATAGGTTATGGGTTTATTTGCTAAAGCTGCTACAACAAAATGCCATAGACTGGGTGACTTAAACAATAGAAATTTTCTTGTTAGTCCTGGAGTCTGGACATCCAACAACATGTCAGAGATTTAGTTTCTACAGAAGCCTCTCAATGTGCATTGATGATGGCCACTTTCTCATAGTATCACCACAAGACATTTTCTCTATGTATGATTCCCTGGTGTCTCTTTTGTGTGTCCAAATGTTCTCGTCTTATAAGGACACCAGTCAGATTGGATAAGAGTTAATAATAACAGCCTTATTTTAGATTATTTTTTTTTCTTTAAAAGCCCTAACTACAATAATAGTCACATTCAAGGTTTTTTTTTTTTCATTTTTTCAAACTTTATTCATTTCATTGACATCATCACATTTATTGTTCTAAAATGTTTGTAATAATTTATTACAGTATCTATAAGGTCGAGAGAAATAACATCTCTTCATTCCTGATATTGGTGATTTGTGTGTCCTTATAGGTTTGCCATCTTTTTTTTTTTTTTTTTAAACTATAATTCTAATTTACTAATATATTAGGTCATCGGAAAAGTCATGACCTATTTTTCTATGTTTTTTTTCCTTTTTTTTATTATCTATTTTCTTATTACATTGAATTACATATAACTTTACAGTGTATTACATTGCTTTTTCAAAAGGGAATGCCATGCTTGTCAGTCAGTACAGAGACATTAATCTCCCCGCTTCAACATTCAATATCTTTCCTATGTTTCCCCCAATCATTATTATTATTATTCTAATTATTTTTTATGATAAACATGATTTTGATTAGCTGGGTCTTCAACATATGAATTTTGGGGAACACAACTTAGAGTACATGGTAGGATCAGTAAACTTTTCACACATGACTATTGCCATCATTTGTTAATATGATGTAAGTTACTTATTTATAATCAATGCTATGTGAAATATCACATTGGTGAAGAAGGCATTCCATACTTTCATGAATTATAATGCTAGTATAAGTAATGTTGAAAGAAATTACTTATACCAGCAGTATAATCTGTATACAGAATTTAGTACCTATTTCTGTGAGGATGAATTATGCCCGTTTCTTGATGGAAGATATTCACTGTAATCAAATTATTCTGTTTATAGGGACCAGCAAGTGATGTGATGGTTGAGGCAGCTGTATCCCACATAGTCACCTCGACAATTCAAGTTCCAGGCCTGGAGGCTTAAGAAACATGCTGGCATGGTTTCTCACTTTCCCTCTCTCTCCCTGTCTTTCTCTGAAGAGTGCATACACCATAAGGTAAGAATGTAAAAAAATAAAATTCTGCTTATGAATTTTCCTTTTCTTCTATCAATGCATTAAATATTTCATCTATTCTTTTAGTCAATATATATTAAACTCCCAATGTATGCTATAAATGATGTTACTACAAAAATAGCAGTGAAGTAAGCATAACATGACCCTTGCTTTCATGGAACTCAAAATATAGTGAAGAATAAGAATAAAAGGAGCATGTCAAGATAGGAAATTAAAAGATAAACATCACGATGAGCAGCTATTATCCAAGTCTTGGCTGTTACACATTTGGATTGATTTCTTTTTCATAAGGAGAGACTAAAAGGGGTTATGAGATGAATATATTCATTGCTATTAAAATAAAAATGACCTTGAAACCATTGATATCCCCTCAAAATACATTTGATTACACCATATTTTCCTTGTGTTTTTCATTTCTTTGTTTCTAAGTGTGTAAATAAGGGGGTTGAGCATGGGGACAATGACTGTATAAAAGAGGGTAAATACTTTATCTTCTGGTAAGGTTGTGGCAAGTCTAATGTAAATACAGATGACAGATGCAAAAAACAGGATCTCTACTGTGATGTGGAAACTGCATGTAAAAAATTCTTTCAACAGGATATGCTCTCACATTATATAATATCATAAAGTAGGAAATATTAAAACCAGAAAGATCACTAATCCCCTCAGACCAGAATTGGCAATGACTAAGAAACTGATCTTGTGTGTATCAGTACAGGCCAGTTTCAGTAAAGAATATACAGCACAGAAATAATGATCTATTTCATTGGGACCACAGAACGGCAAAAAAATTCTAAGAAGAAACAGGCCAAGGGAACACAAAAAAACCCCTGCACAAGATGCCATAAGAATCCAGTTACACCTCTGCCTATTCATGATGATGGCATAGTGGAGTGGTTTGCAAATGTCGACATAGTGGTCATAGGCCATTCCTGTGAGGATGAAGGTTTCAACACCCCCCAAATGTGTGTGATAAAAAGTTGTATCATGGGGACCAGCAGTTAGTGTACTGGCTATATCTTTGAACTCCCATGTAGTTGACCACCGTTTGATTCCCGGACCTGGTAGCTTAAACTCACACCGGGCACGTGTGCATGCGTGCCCAAGATCTCAAGAGGAGAATGGAAGAGAAGGGATTGCAGTGTGGCCATCCCCCCCAGGGGGTGATTTTTCGTTTTCTGTCTCTCTGTGTCTCTCTGGTGAGCCCACGCGCCCTATAGCAAAAACGTTTCCAAAAAAGAAAAAAGTTGTGTCATGCAGTTTTTGTAAGAAGTTACCTTTATATCTGTAATTAAGTCAGTCATCAGTTTGGATGTCACAGTGAAAGTGTAGAAAAGGTTGGAGAAGAAGTACATGGGCTGACTGATTATCTGACTGCATGTGATAGAAATCATGATAATCAGGTTTCTCAACCAAATAGTTAGGTAACAGAGTAAAAAAAAATAAAAAGCAGAGGATCTGAACTTTCTTGTTCTGGGAAAGAGTCAAGAGAATAAATTCAGTAACATTATTACTTTATTTCATAGTCTGCCGCAATTAGAGATAGTTCTGAGAAGCTACCTGAAATAACAAAATTAATAACATTAGTCATCGATAAGCAATGGAAATCAAATATCTAATTTAAGTGATGTTGACACATTTTTTAAGGACCCGAGCCATGTTTAACAAAGTCACATTGAGTATCTGTGCTAACATTCTTTCAAAAACTAAGTATATAAATATCTATAGAAATTTCCACCCAAGAAATACAAAATATACATTTTTCTCAGCCTGCATGGTACTTTCTCAAAGATTGATCACATGATAGGACATAAAACCAGCCTTTACAGATTCAAAGGCATAGACACTATATCCAGCATCTTCTCCAACTATGATGGAATTAAACTTGATATTAATCTCAGGAAAAGCCCTCAAAAATATACAAATACATGGAAACTAAATAACCTACTTCTGAATGACTCCATGACTATTTCAGAGATTAAGACAGAAATCAAAAGATTCATGGAAACTAATGATAATGAGTATACAAGTTTCCATAATCTATGGGATATTGCAAAAGCAGTTATAAGAGGGAAGTTTATAGCAATTAGTGCACACAAGAAAAAGATGGAAAGGTGGCAAAAGGACAACCTAACACCATACCTCAGGGAATTCGAAAAAGAATAACAAAAAATTCAAAAAATGCCAGGAGAAAAAATATAATAAAGATTTGAGCAGAGTAAATGAAATAGAAAGTAAGTGAACTTTACAGAAAATAAATGAAAGTAATACTGGTTCTTTGAAAAGATAAACAAGATTGACACACCATTAGCAGATTAATTAAGAAAAGAAGAGAAAGGAACCAGATAAGTCAAATCTGCAATGAATCAGACAACATTACAGCATACATAGCAGAAATACAAAACATCATTAGAGTATACTATGAGTGATTCTATGCCAACAAAGAAGAAAACCTGAATGAGATGGACAAATTCCTGGACACATATAATCCTCCAAGATTGACTGAGGAGGACATACAAAGCCTGAATAGACCTATAACAAGCAATGAGATTGAATCAGTAATAAATAACCTCCCAACTAAGGAATGTCCAGGCCCTGATGGCTTCACTGCCAATTTTTACAAAACTTTTAAAGAAGAGGAAACCCCCCATCTTACTCACACCGTTTCTAGAGATCCGAAAGGAAGAAACCCTTCCAAATTCCTTCTCTGAAGCCTCCATTACCTTCATTCCCTAAACAGATAAGGTACGACAAAAAAGAAAACTACTGACCTATATACCTGATGAATATAGGTGCAAAAATTCTCAACAAGATACTTGCTAACCATATTCAACAGCATATAAAAACATTATTCATCACGACCAGGTAGGCTTTATTCCAGGGATGCAAGGGTGGTTCAACATATGCAAAACCATAATTGTAATACACCATATTAACAGAAAGAAAGATAAAAACCATATGAAGACCCTGTACGGTGGTCCCTCTTTCTTGCTTCATGGAAATAAACAAACTTACTAATAATGATGCTGATGATGACCCTGTGATAATAGGCATAACCAAGAATTCTCCAGGAGCAGCCAAGATGTTGGTTTCACATCAGTGATGAGCCTTCCTCATCTCTGCATAGCTTATGGAAAATTGTGTACTTTGCAAAGTCATATAGTATAACTAATTAGGAAAAGAGATTTGAAGTAACCTAGAAAACAATGGAGAATTATTTGAAAATAGATTGTTGGTGTATGGGTATTTATAAATGGGTATATGAATACCATATGGGTATTTTTAATGTAACTCTTTACTATACTACCAATTTAGAGAAGCATTTTGTAATGTGAGCATTTAAAAAAAAAGAAATTTAAGGGGTCAGCAGGTGGCATGACAAGTTAAGGCACTGAATTCCCACATGGTTGACCATGGTTCTATTTCTAGACCTGGTGGCTTGCTTTCTCACTTTTTCTCTCTCTGGTCAAATTAAAAAAAAAAAAAGAAAAAAAACAATAAATTAGTTAAATAAAATGAATAATTATTTTTAAAAAAAGAAACTTAAAGTTTAGAGTTATGAAAAAAACTCAAAATTGGTTTTAAAAATACATGATAATTTATTAATAATGATAACAAAAAATTACTGAAGTTTTATTAAGAAGTCACTGCTACATTTTTACATATGTTTTGATATCTTCCTATATGCTTATCAAGTCTCATCAGAAATGTGCTATTTGTAAATATTTCTTTCTTTTTTGGGGGAGAGGTTTTTGCTATAGGGCGCATGCACTCGCCAGACAGACAGAGAGAAACAGAGAGATAGAAAGTGAGAAATCCCCCCCCAGAGGGGATGGCCACGCTCCCTTCTCCTCCATTCTCCTCTCAGGATCTTGGGCACGCACGCACATGTGCCCGGCGTGAGTTTAAGCCACCGGGTCCGAGACGCGAACCGTGGTCGGGAGTCCAGCGACATAGCCATTACGCTAACTGCTGGTCCCTCTACATATTTCTGATGAGGAAAGTAAAGCCCTGAACAGTAAAAAATGAGTTTATGCTCAGATATCTAAAAGTAATTTATACTGATTTTGAATCCATGTAGACTGAATTTTGAAACTGTCCTTTTAAAATTTTCTTAAGAACATGAAAATCTTCAAAGTATTTTACTTAAAGGATTATCTGTGGAATTCCTAGAAGACTGTAAATCAAATATATATATTTTTCTTTTTTTAGAGAGATTTTTTCTATATGAAAGATGGACTTGCTGGAGAGACAGAGACAGAAGGTGAGAAATCACCCCCTAGTGAGGAAAGCCATACTACAATCCCTTCTCCCCCACAATCTCCCCCACTTTCTCCCCGACCACCTCCTTTTGTGATTTTCACCACACACACACACACACACACACACACACCCTCACTGAGTTTAAGCTGCTGGGTCCAGGACTCAAAACACAATTGACCATATGAGAGTCCAGTGATGTAACCATTACTCCATCTGTTGGTCCCTTTTCTTTTTAATTTGATATAGGACATGTGCACTCACTGGAGAGAGAAAGGAGGAGAGAGGGAAAGTGAGAAATCATCCCCAGGGAGGATGGCCATGATGCAATCCCTTCTCTTCCATTCCCCTCTTGGTATGTCAGGCATGCACACACATGTGCCTAGCATGTTATTCATGCTGCTGATCAGAGATTTGAACCATGAAGTAGGCCATGTGGGATTGAGGTGCATTAACCACCTTGCCACCAGCTGGTGCAAATAAATTTTTGTTGCATTTATACACAGTAAAAAGCCAGAAGAAATAGTTTTAGGTAAAGACATAGAATTTTACTACCAAATGCTAACATATGCAAAATAGAAAGAAAGAAAAACAAATTGTTTTTAATTTCAGAGAAAAAGTATAGAGAAAAAGTATATACATGTATTGAAATATCACACTCTACGCCATACATGTGTACGATCATTAAGTGTCATTTCAAAATTAAATTAAAAAGTGAATGAATGAAAAAGCAGCTCAGCACAGAAGCATAGTATATATTTAACTGAAATTAATACCTTTTTTCCCATTGGCCAAACAGAAGGTCACAAATTGACCAGCTTATTCCTTCTCAGATGTACTCAGAGTGATATCCTATACACTTATTTGGAAAACCAGAGTTAGCCCCTGCATTCAGAGTCATGGTCACAGATGTGAGTATTCTTATGCCTAAGCCATAGACTGACTTGATGGGTATTTATTTTCTAATGTTTGAACAACTGGCAATTAACAGAATTTGCATAACTCCAAAGGTTTGCCAAAGAATAAGAACGATGAGTGACAACAGACTGGAAGGAAGAAGAACTAATAAAAATATTTGAGGTTTGTTCAATAACAATCAAGAAAGTATTGTTTTTGATTGTTTGGTTTTTTTGGTTGTTTGGCAGGTTTTTGCTACAGGGTGTGTGCACTCACCAGAGAGACAGAGAGACAGAAAGCGAGAAATCATCCCCCAGAGGGGATGTTCATGCTGCAATCCCTTCTCCTCCATTCTCCTCTCAGAATCTTGGACACGCACTCACACATGCCCAGCATGAATTTAACCCACCGGGTCTGGGCCACGAATCACGGTCAACTACATGGGAGTTCAGCAATACAGCCATTACACTAACTGCTGGTCCCAAGAAAGTATTGTTAGGAAGAGATCTTATTATTTTCTATTCATCTTTCCATGTGGAGATATTTTTAAGGGGATCATTATGGTGACTTTTCTCTACCCTTTCTTCTTATTACTCTGGAGATCCATGGGTGAGACATATTTGAATTACTAATAAGATTTAGAGGAAGACCTGAATAAGTAAGTACAGGATACTTTCATCTCTGGATGCTCATGAGACCTTCTCAGATGTAAAATGGAACAACAGAACTTATTTGGCTGATTTGGTCCAAATTAAATACTAAAAATGAGAGGAGGTGTTATATAGTGTTTAGTACATAAACAATAGTAAATACATATTAACTAAGAAAAACCCAACTAATCAAAAATATGCTATGCTTTTAATTATAACATAATATTAGAAATAATCATCCAAAGTACAGGTAATTCAGTATGGAACTAAAGAACAAAACATGCTTCTGCATTGACTGTAAACATTTTTGGTTGGGAACCAGCAGTTAGCGTAATGGCTGTGTCACTGGACTCCCATGTAGTCGACCGTGGTTCGCGTCACAGACCCGGTGGCTTAGAACTCACGCCGGGCGCGTGTGCGTGCGTGCCCAAGATCCCAAGAGGAGAATGGAGGAGAAGGGATTGCGGCGTGACCATCCCCCTGGGAGGTGATTTCTCGCTTTCTGTCTCTATGTCTCTCTTTGTCTGTCTGGCGAGCACATGCGCCCTATAGCGAAAACCTCTCCAAAAAAAAAAAAAAAAAATTTTTTGGTTTTCAAGGGGAATAGCCATGTTTACTTATCCATGAGGTTTCTGTTTTCTTGAGTTATACTGAGTTTCTTTGGCTAATGATACTGAAAGCTTTTGCTTTTTCTATTATCTTTCAAGATTTTAATAAAAACAACCTCAGATTTTAAACTTCACTCTTAGATAATTAATTTTTTTAAGAGATGTTTTTGCTTTAGGGTGGGTGTGCTCACCAGAAGAGACAGAGAAATAGAGCAAAAGAAAGTTAGAAACCACCCCTTGGAGGGATGGCCATGCAGCAATCCCTTCTCTTCCATTCTCCTCTTGGGATTTTGGGCACAATGCACATGCATCTGGCATGAGTTTTAAGCCTCCGGGTCTGGGACTTGAACCACAGTTGACTATTTGGGAATTCAGTGATGTAACCATTAAAACACCTGCTGATCCCAGATCAATAATTTTCAAATGGGCCTAGTTTCAGTGGTGCATTTAGTATTGTGCTTTATTACACATGGCTCACTGCATGATTAGACCCCCCAGAAATGTACAGGGTATGTACTAGCATGCCCAGGACCTGGAAGGCTGGGAGGAGGTTGCATAATCACAAGATATCATGTAGAGTACTTTTCTCTTTCTCATGTGGCACTCTCTCTCATGAATAAAATAAGTAAACTAATAATAATTTTAAAATGGATTAAAACATCTTTTCTTAGCATGGTTGATGATTTCTATCTTATATGTTAAACTAGATGTGAATTACTCTAAGCAAAGCTAAATGCTATTAAGAGACTAGGTTAAAATAATATTTTGTACTTTAGAAAGGTTTAGGGATCAGCAGATGGCATCATGGTTACTTCACCAGACTGCAGTTCAAATCCCCGACCAGGTAGCTTAAAACTCACACAGGGCACATGAGTGTGCATACCCAAAATTCTGAGAAGAGAATGCAGGAGATGGGATCATGGCATGCCCATCCCCCTGGAGGGTGATTTCTCACTTTCTCTCTTTCTGTCTCTCCAGTGAGTGCATGTGCCCTATAGTAAAAGTCTTTCTAAAAAAAGACACACACACACACACACACACACATACACACACACACACACACACACATATATATATAATATTATATATTATTAATTATATATTATATATTATCAATAGAATAAAAGGTTTTACAATGTCACAAACCTGGTATATTACAATTAACAATTAATGAATATTATCGATAAATATTATTAATATTAATATTAAACATTTTATCATATCAAATACAAATGTTAATATGTTATTCTTTTTATAAAATTTAAAAATTTATTAATAATGCTTCAATATGGATAAGTAAAAGTAGGAAGATAAAAAAATAGCATTAGCTATCTTGCTATAATCTCTTCTTTCTTATATGAAGCTGGGATTCCTCACATGCTGAGGTCACATGGGAAGGTCCTAGGTTGGGGTCCTTAGGTCTTTCTGTGTATGTCAGGAACTTCCATTCCTGTGATCCCCATGGACGGAGGCTGGAGTAGAAGGCTGTGTGAAGAACCTGCTCTGTGTGCCTGGATCTCTTCTATTTGTCTTTCTCGCTCTCTCTCTAGCTTACTTTCTCATGGAAGAAATAAATAAAACAAACTTTTTAAAATAGTAAATCTTTGATTATTTTATATTATACAGATATTTGTTCCTTAGTTGTCTTTTAAATTTGACTTTAGTAACAGTACAAGTTAATTGCAACTTTTATCCACTCTTTTTAAAAAGAATTATTTTATTTAATTTTATTAATAATTATTTTCATTTTTATTATTATTATTAATTTCTAATTTGACAAGAGAGAGATAAGTAAAGTGATAAAGCAAATTGCCAGGTCTGGAACTTGAACCACCGTCAGTCATGTGAGAGTCCAGAGTCTTAACCACAATTTACATTGTCTTTTTTGCCTACATGAAAACTTATTACTTCATTTTTTTAAACTATTTTTTAACCATTAGTAGATGTCTATAAACATTCTTATTCTAAAAACTTATTTCTAAAAATTTCAGGAATATTTTAAAGCTTAAATTTGCATAATCTGATTTTTCACTTTATGTTTTATAATCTATTTCAAGAAAGTTGTTTTAATATGACTATCTTTTAATCTATTGGTTTTCAGGATATAATGGGAAGAAACCTATAATTCTTATAGTATACCTCAATTTCTTTATCTGATACATTAACTATTATTTAATGTACCAACAATATCCCCTTTTTTTCCCTCCTTTTTGGTTTATCAAGAAAACTTTTCTAGTTTTCAGCATTTGATTATCAGTCTTAAATTTTGACTTTTAAGGACATCCAATATAATTTTAATTTTTTCTAGCTTATTTTCATTCTGGTTCTTTCTAACTATTCACTTTCACACACATCCCCTTTTTGATGTATACATGTTCTTAACACTTTCTTCATCAATTTAATAGACATTTTCTTACTACTTATTTAGATAGCAAATTTTTTCTCCTTTAGTTTTCATAAGAACATTTTCAGAGCTCTTTCTTTTTCTTTCTTTTTTTCCTATGGTGGTCTCTGATAATATTTCTTTTTTTATTTTTAATACGTTTTTGCCTTAGGGTGCAAGCACTCGCTGGAAAGAGAGAAAGACAGAGACAGAGAGAGGAAAAAGGATAAATCACTCCCTTGGGGGATGGCCACATCACAATCCCTTTTTCTTCCATTCTCCTACCAGGATCTTAGCTTGCACACCCATTTTGCCCAGCATGAGTTTCAAGCCAATGGGTCCAGGACTTGAACCATGGTCAGCCATGTGAAGTCTGATGACATAACCATATGCCATCTGTTGGTCCCTCCTTTTTGCATTTTTCTACAATCTTCTTTCACAACCTTTCATTTATGTATTCTTTATGAAATAAATTAAAATATTTTCAGAATGAGAGTGTGTCAAGGGACATTATCTTCAATTACAGATAACACTGACAAAGTTTGCTAACATCTACATCATATCTGGGAAATTCACACATGTAGAATCTAAACTCAGCCTAGTTTCTGAGACCAGAATTTTTTTGTCTTGTTTTGTTCTTTAGGTTTTTACATGCTTTAATAATCCCTCATCAAAACTTTTATTACAAGAATGAAAATGAAAAGCAATAAAAACATTCTATTTTTAAGTTTTATTTTCAATAATATCAACACAAATATAGAGACAAAATTCAAGGCTTTGTCAGTCTTCTTACCCAAGATCCTGCCTTGTGTACACCAAAATTTTAACATTGCACAAGTATACATTCCAGTTATCAAAATATCACACAATATCATATAACTTTGTACAATTATTATTTGTCAACAAAATATAATAATAATGCAAATAAATTAATTAATTAATAAAAAGAAAAATATGTTAGTATATTTTTCAAGAATTTCCATGGGATCCGATGGTGACAAACAGTAATGCAACTGGGTCAATATAAGAAAGTCCTGGTTTTGTCCTGAGACCTTTTACATATTGAGTGCCACAAACGTATGGCTACATGAGCTCTCACTGTTCATTTGAGTTGCACATTACTCTGCATGGCCCACTGCTAAATATCAAGATTAGCTGACAAGCCAAAAAGATCAATGGGTAGAAGAGGTCTGATCAAGAGAACCAGAAAACAAACAACAGTTAAAAGAAGATCAGAATACATTCAGAGAAGAGCAAACTTTTGCTCATATTTGGTCCTACACATATTGCTAGGTATGAGACATAGGCAAGATTTCAGCATTTCAATGTTTTTAGAATAGAAAAGACATGGATTCAAGAAGCTCTGTGTTGAAAGTCAGGGATGTCTTTCAGTCTGCTTCCTTTATGTCCTATGATTTGACTCCACAGTTTTCTTATGGCATTCTTTATCTCCATGTTTCTCAGTGTGTAGATCAGAGGATTGAGCATGGGGGCAATTATGGTGTAGAAAAGTGCAAACACTTTGTCTTCTGGTAAAGTTGTTGCTGGTCGAATGTAAATGAACAGTAAAGGAGCAAAAAAAAGAACCACCACAGTGATATGTAAACTGCATGTTGAAAGAGCTTTGTGGTGATTCTCCACTCAGTAGGACCTGACGGTATATAAGATCACAGCGTAAGACATCAACAAGACCACAAAAGTCACGAGGCCCATCAGGCCAGAATTGGCGATGACCAAGAAATCAATTCTTCTTGTGTCAGTGCAGGCCAGATTTAGCAAAGGATACACACCGCAGAAGTAGTGATCTATTTCATTGGGGCCACAGTAGGGTAAGAAGATGGCAAGGAGGAACTGACCAAAGGAATGAAGGAATCCTCCTGCACAGGAAGCAGCAATCAGAGCATCACATCTTCTTCTGCTCATGATGACAGTATAGTGCAGGGGCTTGCAGATGGCCACGTAGCAGTCATAGGCCATTCCAGTAAGGATGAAGACCTCAATCCCTCTAAATAAGTGCATGGTAAAGAGCTGTGTCATGCACCCATTGAAGGAAATGGACTTTTTTGTTGCTAGTAAGTCAATGATTAGTTTGGGGTTCACACTAGATGTATAGCAAAGGTCAGAGAGAGAGAGGTAACTCAGGAAAAAATACATGGGCTGGTTAATAAGTTGACTGCAGGTGATAGAAATCATAATAAGAAGGTTTTCAGTTAAAATTGCAATGTAACAAAGGAAAAATAGTAAAAAACAGAGGACCTCTATTTCTTTTTTCTGAGAAAGTCCTAGAAGAATAAATTCTATGATGTTATTCCTGTACCTCATGATTCCAGAACAGTTTGTAGAAACCTGAAATGAAATATATCACCAGTTCTTATGAGCTCTATATAAACACCTGGTGCATATAATTCCCTTATTGCAATGGATTATAAGAAAAGTGGTTCAAATTTTGAAGAAAATAGAAATTTTTTATTTAAAAAAGCTTACTTCTTGAGCTTCTGTCATTTTCTTGAAAATGTTTATTATTGGTAAACATTATTAGCCCCAGAAATAGTCTTGTAAAATACAGCATATTTATGTAAACATTCTCTGCACATAATGCTAAATATAACTGGATATTATGCCCCAATAGAACTGACTCCTTTAGAAAAACAAACAAACAGAAAAAACTCTGCTGTTTCCACTGTTTAATATTAAAAATATGACCATTAACTATTATTATCTATTATTAAAAATTAAACATTAAGTGTAAAAGTAACATAACAATGCAAATAAAAAGTCATGATGCATTTTTGCATAGAAAAACATGGAAAAAATAGGTCATGACTTTTTCCAATGACCTCGTATAATATGCAGTTAAGGTAGTATGTGAGAAATTTCCTGCCATATGTCTTATGAAAAAAGGTTCTAAATCAGCATTCAGAATGTTGTATCAGAATGTGAGGAATGCATATATGATTTCTCTTGAGGATATTTAATGAATGTGCTTACTTTACAAATTTATTTGATTTATTAGCAAAGGATTATTAGTCAACCAAAGGGATTGCAAAAGAAGTTTTTTCAAATAGTCTATTTTATTTTAATTTTTAAGAGATTTTTGCTATAGGGTGTGTGTGCTGCTGGAGAGACAGAGAGAGACACAAAGTGAGAAATCACCACCTTATGGGGGATGGCCATGCTGCAATCTCCTCTCCTCCATTCTCCTCTTGAAATTTTGGGCATGCACACACATACAGCAGCATGAGTTTTGTTTTGTTTTGTTTTTTTTTTTGGAGAGGTTTTTGCTATAGGGCGCGTGCGCTCGCCAGACAGACAGAGAGAGACAGAGAGATAGAAAGCAGGAAATCACCCCCCAGGGGGGATGGCCACGTCGCAATCCCTTCTCCTCCGTTCTCCTCTCGGGATCTTGGGCACGCACGCACACGCGCCCGGCGTGAGTTTAAGCCGCTGGGTCCAGGACTCGAACCGCGGTCGACTACGTGGGAGTCCAGCGACATAGCCATTACGCTAACTGCTGGTCCCACAGCAGCATGAGTTTTAAGCTGCTGTGTCAGATACTCAAACTGGGGTCAGCCAAGTGGGAGTCTAGCCATGTAACCATTACACCATCTGCTGGTTCCAACAAAAGAAGTATATTATCTGTATTTTTCAAAGCATTTCAGACTTAAAAACTATATAGGTATTTGAAATTCAGCAAGACATTTGAGAATAATAATAATAAGTTAGTTTGTAGTAATTTAGTCTTACCTAATGCCTTCTCCAATTCTGTAAATTATCTTTTGTTTAATTAATGTAAACAAATCGTTCAAATATTCTTAATCAGCTATCCTAAAAGTGTACAAGTTGTATTCATGGAAGATAATGTAAAGACTGTATCTAAGATCAGCTAGTCCCTGGTAGTTTAGGCAGTTGGCTCCTACATGTGAGATTCAAATCCTGGACCAGTGGCTTGAAAAACATGCTGGGCACATGTGTATGCAAGCCCAAAATCCCAGTAAAAGGCAGAAATGGAGAAGAGATTGTAGCATGGCCATGAAGGTGATTTCTTGTTCTTTCCCTCTTTCTCTTTCTCTCTCCCTATCTCCCTTTCTCTGTCTCTCCACAGCAAGCACACATCTTTGACAAAAAAAATAAATAAAATAAATAAAATAAATAAAATAAATATAATTCCTAAATTTCATAATGTTTGCAGTAAAATAAATTTGTAAATATTTTTCATTTTTATTTTATAATTTCCTATTTACATGCTATTATTGTGTATCTTTGTGGGGTGTAATTTGGTTTATCAGAGCATGCATGTGATATATGATAATCAAATTAAGGATATTACCATATTTGCCATCTTTTTGCCCTTAAGATTTATTTATTTATTTCATTTTATTTGTTATTATTCTTTAATTTGACCAGAGAGATAAAGAGAAAGTGAGAAAGGAAACCTCCAGATCTGGGACTTGAACCACAGTTGGCTATGTGAGAGTCCAGTGCCTTAACCATCACACTATCTGCCAGCCCCCATATTCACCATTTTCTTTTTTATTTTTCTTTGAGAAATTTTTGCTGTAGGGCATATGCATTCACCAGAGAGACAGAAAGTGTGAAATCATCCCCTACGGAGATCACCTCACTGCAATCCATTCTCCTCTATTTTCCTCCTGGGATTTTGGGCACGCACACACACATGCCTGGCATGAGTTTCTAGCCTCTGTGTCCAGGACTGGAAACATGATTGGTCATGTGATTGGTCATGTGGGAGTCCAGTGACATAACTATTATGCCATCTGCTGGTCCCAATACTCACCATCTTCAACAAAGACCATTACATTACATTGTATACTTTTGATTTTCACTCTACTAGTGTTTTGTTTTGTTTTTGTTGTGGGGATTTTTGTTTGTTTTTGTTTCAGTTTTTTTTTTTCTTTTTTTTTTTTGAGAGTGGTCACTGGAGAGACAGAGAGAGGCAGAAAGCAAGAAATCACCCCCCCAATCCTCCACCCCACTACCACCCCCACCCCAACCAGGGGATGGCCATACTGCAATCCCTTCTCCTCCATTCTCTTCTCCGGATTTTGGGCATGAATGCACACGTGCCTGGTGTGTTTTTTAAGCCACTGGGAGAGATTTGAATCATAGTCAACTTCGTGGGTGTCCTGCAACATAACCACTACACCATCTGCTGGTCCCTCTACTCTGTCTTCTAACATTTCAATTTCTGCCAGAGTGCAGACATTTGTTTTTGCAGTCCGCTGGTATAGCCAAGCTTCTTTCAGTTCCCACATTACCAGTGTTAACATTTCTGGCTGACTTTTCTCTCTTTCACTCTCTTTATTTTTAGTTCCCTTGCTGTTTGTCATTGTTATAAGTAATATAATGCAACTCTACTAATGTCTCTGTGGTAATAACTATTAAACTTTAGGACAAATAAGTACCTTTCTATTAGTAGATTTTCAAATGTGATTGCTAGACTAAGGAAGACTATTGAGAAAAAAGCTATTAATTATCTAACTAATTTATACTGTAAATTGTCCTCTTTGATTATATAAAATTTTGAACCATGTTATTTAAAATATTTTATGTTAGTTGCTTATAATGTCAGCACCCAAATATTTTTGTAATTTATTTTCAAAACCATAATCTTCTTATTTTCTTTTCAATAACTTTACCATTAAATTTCAGAACATAAAAGTCTTAAAATAGAATTTTTAAAGAGAAAATAAAATCAGTCTCTCTGAGTATAGCTCTTGAAATTAATTATTCATAAATTTCCTTTTAGAATCCATTATACTGAAAACAAAAAATGTATATTTGTATTAGTCAAAGAAGGCATTTACTTAATAATTGCATTTTAGGTTTCTAAAGTAATTCTCCTTGATTTAATATAATTTAATATTCTTCTTAAATTCTCCCAAAATTTATTCTTTGATTTAGTGAAAGTTATGTAAGTTCAAATTTTAATATGAATGTAGTCTTTATTTTATGTTGAATTTGTTGACAGAATTGAATGAATTCAGTTTCAGTTTTCTCAGATCTTTCTTCCTCAGTTATAGTCTAAAATCCTACCTGATCTCACCTAGTGGGCCTCTCTGAGAGTCTTTTCCAGTAACAGACCGAATTATGCCTTAAAATAAAAATTTTATGTTAAGACAGTTTTTCAGAATTAGAATGAAAAATAAATAAAGTAACCAGAAATTATCAGGAAAGCAAGAACATTTTTAAGGCAGATTTTTAAAAATGAATACTTGGATATTTTAGAAAAAAAAAACAAAAAATCTTTTGAAAATCTTAGTTACATATATGCGCACAGTCCAGTTCATTAGAAAAGGCAGAGATGTGAAAAAGATCCTGTTGTATAATTTACTTTTTAGTCTTATACAAATTCCCTATAGTCATGACTAATCTGTTACTAAATCACTTGAAAGTTTTATTTCCTTTATTTTCAAGAGTCTATAGAATGTTGAGAAAGTAAGACTCCTTTATGTCTACAAATATTATTTTATACTTCACATGTTTAAGCATAAATTATAATGACATCTGAACACTAGATATTCTTTAAAATATTGCACTCATTGGAGAGCAAAACCAAACTTTCATCTCTTTCATCCAGTTGTATCATTTCCTAACTTGATTTAAACATCCCACATCCCTTATAAGCATTTTGGTTTAGCTATCAGTAAATCTAGAGAGTTAATTCAGAGGTCTCAAAGAACTTCCTCTGGGCCTGACCTTGTCTATGATTCTATGATTTCACATTACTCAGAAGTTGAATGCTAATGGCTGGTTACCTTTCTTTCAAACACAGCAGAACAGATTCACAACTGCCTTAGGTTGTTCTCCTATCCCTAATCCTAAGGTCTTCTAATCATCAGATCATGAGAAGGTCTTTCTCTCAGAAAGCAGTAAATCCTTTACACATTTTTCCAGTTTGGTTCCTTCATGGATGTTATTTTAAACTCCTTAAACACTGTTCCCTAATGCAATCCCAGTTCTCAGAAATCTCTGTAGTATCTATAGTTTAAACTTTGGTGTCTTTCCCTGGCCTTTTTCCTTATGACTCTATGCTATAGTGTAACTGGATATTTTGCAATTCCTAGGCAGGACTTTTGCAATATTTTCAGAGTTTTCTGAATTCTTATCATTTCTGGTTAGGTTTCACTAACTACTGTGGCCCCAAACAGAATATTCACTCAAGTTTTCTCAGTCCTTTGGCACTTATAACTAGTTTCTTTGCTTCATATTTCTTATTTATTTTTATTGAGTTGTTAAAGTAACCTAACTTTTTAAAAACCTTTACTCAATGAGTATTGGGATCATTATCTTCTCACTGTCCTGGACATAATGGAAAAAAAAACAAACAAAATGAAACAAGTTTTTGTGGTTTTCAGACCTGTGTTAAATCTTGGACGTCTGAATTTTCAACAAATTATGCAAACTTTCTGGGCCTTACTTCCTGGTCTATCAAGTAAGGGAAACAAATTCACTTCTTCCTGATCTGAAGAAAGTCTGATTAAATAATCAGTGCTGGGACCAGCAATTACATAAGGGCTATGTCGCTGGACTCCCATGTAGTCAAGCGCAGTTCAAGTCTCGGACCCAGTGGCTTAAACTCATGCCGGGCACGTATGTGTGCATGCCCCAGATCCCGAGAGGAGAAAGGAGGAGAAGGTATTGTGGCATGGCCATCCCCCTGGGGGGTGATGTCTTGTCTTCTGTCTCTCTGTCTCTTGCCCCAACCCACAGGACAGTCAAACGGGTACCTGGGTGAGGATGGTGAAAACGGGGACCCTTTGTGTTCAGGCTGGCAAAGCTCTTACTGACACACACAGAGTGGAGACAAGATGAGGTGCTGATCAAGTCTTCTTTTATTGCAGAGCAAATTGTGCTTTATATACAGGCTGGTGGGCACACCGATTGGTTGCCCGAAATGAGATACAACAGAATGAGCCAATCATTGATGTGGGTGGATTTCCCATTGCCTAGCAATAGTTGGTCACATGATTTCTGAGAAAAGGTTTGCTCAATGAGGAAGTGAAGTCTAAGGTTTCTAAGATGGCACACAGCTCTCAATAAGCTCTCAAGAAGCTCCCAAGATGGCTTCCACATGCAATGCCCTCCACATATCCCCCTTTTTTATTTTTTCAAAGAGAGGAGAAAAGCCTGGGGGAATCGTGCCTGTCTTAGGTTGGAGTCGTTGTTAGAGCCACGTCCATCCTTACCCGTCATTGGAGAATCCCATAGCTATGATGGGTTTCCTGTCTTAGGTGGGAGGACTGTACAGCTGTTATAGGCTCAGACTCTCTTACCCATCTTTGGCTAACCGATTCAGTGCCTCAGGCAGGAGCAATGTCTAGGCTCCACGACACTCCATCTCTAGGTTGTGGTAGTGGACTTGGATAGGCTGCATTTTTATGGAGTTATCGATTTGGCGTTTAAGGAAGGCCATGAGCTTATTAAAGAGAGCAGGTCCCAAAGAGCAAACAATCAATAAACTCAGAATTGGACCAAGTATGGGGAGTAGTATGGGGAGGAGTCCATTCCATGCAGTGAAGAAGGGGTTAGCAGTGAATTGTTTTCTTCGTTCAAAAAGATTTTCCTGCAGTTGGTTGAGCTTGTCACGAACGATGCCAGACTTGTTGGCGTAAAAACAGCAGCATTCCTGCAAAGCAAGATAGAGACCCCCCTGTTCTGCCAAAAGGAGGTCTAACCCACGTCTATTTTGGAGTACAACTTCTGCAAGGGAATCTAGTTGATCTTGGACAAAAGTAATAGTAGAAGTCAATTCATGGACATCAGAAACAAGGGTATCAGTTAATTGTTTGACCTGAAGGGAATATCCTAATCCAGCAGAGCCAGTAGCTTTAGCTGCGGCAAAGCCTAAGGTAGCAAGAATAAGGAGAAGCATTACGGCACACTTAGATCTTGTGTGTGAATTTCCTGGAATAAAATCAAAAGTAGGAATGGGAACTGGTTCATCTCCTTTGATAACATGTACGTCAGGAATCAGTACAGCAAGAACACAAGAACCAACCCAGCGTTTGGGCAAAAAGGTATAAGCCAGGTTAGTGCCACACACATAAACTGTATTATGAGGAGCACATATATCGGTAGAATGGGAAACATCTCTCTTATCAATACAATCGGAGAATGTAATGAAGCCAAGAACAATCTCATTGAATTGAGCACGGGAGGGAGAATAAAGACAACTTATGGTAGAAGGGAAAACAGGCTGAACTAAGAAAGGCGAAGTTGGTGAACAACGTGAGGGATCTACAGGAAAAGTCATGTTGATAATCGGAAGAGCTGATGGAATTTGCAGACCATGGCGGAGACAAAGCCAACAGTCTGCAGCAATTTTGGGACTGTAAACCTGAAGTAGAGCAAGAGTAAAGTTAAGAAGTGAGAAAGTAGTGTCAATGAAAGGAGCAATTTTAGGTTTGGGTAGGGATAGTGGCTTGTACGAAATTTGAGGATGTAAATTTTGTGTGAGATCCTATAAGTGTTTGTGTACCTTAAGTCGTCTAGTCTTATCTTGAGGTCCACCCCCATCAGAAATGTGGGGAGGAGTAATTAAGTCCCAACAAATGGTTTTTCCTAAGGTCTCAGATGTACAGGGATTTTCAAGGTGGGTTGTATCTATAAAGGTTTTAATATGTGTGGTTGTGAAAAAAGTTGTTTTTTTGTAAATGCAAGTAGTGGCATGATCGTAACATGTAGCATAAAGGGTAGATCTGAAAATTGTACAGGTGCATTGAGCAGGTGTAGAAGAGGAGGAGACTGTGGGTGTATTGATGCAATACCAAGTAGGGGGTTGTTGTTGAAGATACGCAGTGTGTCCAGAACATGTGACTGTTGAGAGTGATGTGAAGGAAAGTTGGGTGATCTGACCACCTGCACATGCGCAAGGAGCGTTTTGTTCAAGGAACTTTTGAGTAGCAATAGTGTTGAAGAGGTAACTGCTAGGGTTAAAACCAGCAGCAATAGTGTTGAAGAGGTAAAACAATATCAGGTATTCAAGAAGAATCTTCATTTTGTTGATCTGTGGAAGAAAAAAGAGGTATCTCAGGGTTTTCATCATCCCTGGATGAATTATTATTATTTGAATCAATTTGTTTGACCAGTCTTTCTGGTAGTCAACAAGCAGCATCCATTTTTTGGGAATAAATACAGACAGACCCTCTGCCCCATATGAGGACAGGGTCTGGACCATCCCACGTATTGTCCTGTGGATCTTTCCACAAAACTGTGGCAAATTTTGTTTTAGTTGTTGAATGCCAGAAGCGCTCAGCAGCTGAGTGTCCATCTTTATCAAGTGTTAGAAAATTTAGGACAAAAAGTGTATGTGCTAGAAGGTTTTTTGGTGAACCTTTAATTTGTAAAATCTCTCCCTTTTTTAATTTTTGGAGAGTATTTTTTTAAGGAAAGAGGAGCACGTTCAACAATACCTTGTCCCTGGGGATTGTATGGAATCCCCGTGACATGTTTAATATGGAGTTGTTTACAAAAAGAGCTAAAAATGTTTCTGGTATACCCTGGACCATTATCTGTTTTAATTTGTTGAGGCATGCCCAGAATGAAGAGTGCGGCAAGAACATGAGAAATAACATGCTTACCAGCCTCTCTGGTTTGTGCCGTAGCAAAAATGAAACCACTAAAGGTGTCAACAGTGACATGCACGTATTTAAGAGTACCAAATTCTGTAACATGAGTGACATCCATTTGCCATAAAGCATTAGGCATAAGGCCTCGAGGGTTAACACCCAAGTGTGGTGTAGGCAAAAGAGTAAGACAGGTCGGACATTGTTTTACAATATGTCGGGCCTGTTCCCAAGTAATTTTAAACATGAGACGAAGGGTGTGAGAATTTAAATGATGTAATTTATGGGCAGTAACAGCATCTGAAAGATTTGTTTCAGTTTGAGTATGAACCAAAAGAGTGTTTTGTGGCAGATCAGCACGACGATTACCCTCAGTTAAAGGACCAGGCAAGTCTGTATGTGCGCGCAAATGGCCAATATAAAAAGGTAACTTCCGATTTCTAATGAGAGACTGTAATTGGAGGAAAAACTGTGCGGCCTGAGAAATATGTTTAATTTGTGCCGCAGTTTCCAGAAGTGGTACAGACATAGCAATATAAGCACTATCTGTGTATAAGTTTAAAGGTGTATCAGGAAAAGCAGAGAAGACTGCAATAACCGCTTGCAGTTCAACCAATTGAGCTGACATAGAGGACGTAGTAAACGTAACTGCTTGATCAGAAAATGAATAAGAAGCAGTTCCATTGGAGGAACCATCAGTAAAAATCAATAAACCATTTTTAACAGGATGAAGTGAAGTTCGTATAGGGAAAACAAAATCATGGGTATATAAAAATTGTAAGAATTTGTCTGGAGGAAGATGGTTATCAATGGTTCCAGTAAAGGAAGCACATGCAATAGGCCAAAAATCTGTTTGTTGGAATAGCCAATTAATCTGATTTTTAGTATATGGCTGAATGATTGTATCAGGGTCTTTACTAAAATAAGTAACACTTAAATTTTGTGCCATAATGATAATATCAGCCACAGATTGATAATAAGGGTAGATAACCTTCTAAGGAGAAGAAGGAAGGTGAACCCACATAATTGGTGCCGATTGCCAGAACACAGCCGTAGGTGTGAATGCAGTACGACAAATGACAAGGAATAACGGTTGACTGTAATCTATGGTTGTAACAAATTGAGAGGCAATGGCTTTTTCTACTATAGACAGTGCCTGACTGCCTTCCTCCGTAAGCACTCGAGGAGACCTAGGATTGGAGTCTCCCTGTAAAATATTGAATAAAGGTTTAAGTTGACCTGTAGTTAGTTTTAAATAAGGGTGGATCCAATTGATATCACATAATAATTTTTGGAAGTCATTTAAAGTTTTCAAGTTGTCAAGTCTGAACTGTATTTTAGGAGTTGTAATTTTTGGACCCGAAAGATGATATCCTAAATAAGTATAGGGGTCATTAAGTTGTACTTTTTCAGGGGCAATCTTTAACCCTCGGGTAGACAAGTGTTCCTTGAGGTCATAAAAACATTGAAGAACAAATTGACCATCTTTGCCAGCAATTAAGATATCATCCATATAATGGATAATATACATTTGTACCCATTTGTCTCTAACTGATTGTATGGCAGCAGCAACATATTTTTGACACAGAGTAGGGCTATTTGCCATTCCTTGAGGTAAGACCCGCCATTCATAACGTTTTACTGGTTCTTTAAAGTTGATTGATGGAATACTAAAGGCAAATCTTTCCCGATCCAAAGGATGTAAGGGAATAGTAAAAAAACAGTCTTGAAGGTCAATAACTATCTTGAAAAAATTAAGAGGAATGGCTACTGGAGACGGTAGCCCAGGCTGAAGTGCCCCCATTGGAATCATGATTTTATTAATTGCTCTTATATCTTGAAGCAAACGCCATTTTCCTGATTTTTTCTTGATAACAAAAATGGGAGTATTCCATGGCAAGGTACTTTCTACAACGTGTCCTGCTTCAAATTGTTCCTGTACTAACAATTGAGCAACACTTAATTTTTCAGAAGGTAGAGGCCATTGATCAACCTACACTGGTGTATTATCTTTCCTGGTGATTTGATCTGCGTGAGGCACAGGAATGTCAATGGCCACTAGGATAAATTTCCCAATCCGGCTCTGTCAAGTTTAGGTTCAGGCAGTAGAGGTTGAACAATGCCTGATTCAGTTTTTCCCAAGCCTTTCCCTGGTGCATAACCTTGAGCAAGCATTTGTGCAGTTATTGTACCATTTGGACTGAACATCAAGAGACTCATTTGTGATAATAAGTCTCATCCCCACAAGTTAATAGGAAGGCCTTGTATTACAAAAGGTTGAATGTGTCCTTGATTGCCTTCTCTGTCTTTCCATTGTAACATTTTTGAACTTCTCTCAGGATTTTCACTTTGTCCGATACCCTTTAAGTTAGTCAAGGTTGGAACCAGAGGCCAAGACTGAGGCCAATTGTCTTTTTTAATAATTGTACCATCAGCTCCAGTGTCTATCAATCCAGAAAACTGTTTTCCATCCAACCATAAAGTAAGCATTGGTTTAGTTGGAGAAATTTGGTGTACCCAATAGGCATTTGAGGAACCAAAGCCTTTTTCGCCCCGTGAAGAGGCTTGAATTTTGTTTTGAGTTGAGAGCAATGGAAGGAGCAGGAGCTGAGCTATACGTTCGTTGGCAGGAATGGTGTAATTAACCTTGGAGAAGAAGCCATAATCTTAATTTCTCCTTTATAATCATTATCTATTACCCCCGGAAAGACTTGAAGTCCCTCCAGAGTGGCACTACTGCATCCCAAGAGTATTGCAAAGGTTTTTGGTGGCAGAGGACCAAAGACTCCGGTAGGTAAAGCCTGAACCCCCATTTCTGGAGTTAATACTGTGTGGGTGGTGGAACAGAGGTCCAATCCTGTGCTTCCTGGGGTTGCTCTTGAGAGGTCTGAAATGGATTGTTGTTTCTTGGTGGAACAAACTCTAGTGCTCCAAAAGCTTGTTTGGGTTTGGGGGCTTGGGGCGGCCCCCTGTTCCTGTTTCCCTGATCTGAATTAATTGGTCTACCATGGACATCAAATTTGGATCTACATTCATTAGGAGGGTGATGTCCCTTCAAGCATTTATTGCACAAGTCAGGAAGTTGATTTGGTCGTTCTTGATTACCACAATTCTTCACCTTACAGTTTTTTGCAAAATGTCCAGACTGACCACAATTGTAACAAGTAATTTTGTTACTTATTTTGTTAGTATTGTCCTTACAAGTAAGGAATTGGCGAACATTGTTATAACCTTGAAGGGCAGCAGCTATAGCCATTCCTTGTTGATATGCTGAACCAATATCAGAACACAGGCGAATATATCCTGATAAGTCTGTCTTCTTTCTATATGGTCTAATTGCTGCTTGACAGGCGGCATTAGCATTTTCATATGCCAGTTGTTTAACAAAGTCTGTACCTGCGTCAGCACTGCCAAATATTCTACCTGCAGTTGTAATCAGTTGATGAACAAACTCAGAAAAAGGTTCATCAGGTCCCTTGTTTTATTGTTGCAAGGGAGGTACTTAAATCTCCTTTAGTAGGAAGTTTTCTCCAAGCTCTCATAGCTGCCGTATTAATTTGACTAAAAAGTCCTGGATCATATTGCATCTGAGCATCAGTAGTTGCAAAATTACCTTCTCCCAACAACATATCTATTGTCCAGCCGTTATTGGTCTGGGCATTACGGCGTGCAGTTTCTTTGCACTGTTCTACATACTCTGATTTCCAGAGCAAGTAATCTCCTCCAGAGAGTGCAGCACGGGCCAATGTGTGCCAGTCTATTGGTGTAAGCCAATTTTCTGCCACTGAATCAACTATGGCTAAGGTATATGGAGCTGTAGCTCCATATTGAGCAACTGCTTTTTTAATTTTTTATAATGTTAAAATCAAAGCCATGTAGGTGGCGCCATGCTTGTCCTTGTGCATCTGTGTCTTCTGTCACTGGAAAGGCTTCCTGTTCATCAAGATCTATCAGTGGTTGTGATTTTTGAGCTGGTTTAAGTTTTGCACTAGGAGTAAAGGTGTACTGACAGCGATTTTGTGAGGATGAGAAAGCTGTACCCTTAGATTTACCCACTTTCAGCTTTTCCAATCGTGATATCAATTCTTGATGTTCTTCTAACTGAATATGTTCTTTGAGTTGTTCAATCTTAGCCCGAACCTCTGCCTTGGGGTCAATAACGGGCATTGCCAAAGATGGCTGAATAGTCTTTTCATGGCAAGAATGATTACATGTCAAAGATGGTGCAGATGCAACCGAGTCATATGATGGTGGTCGTTTTTTGAAAGGTGGCCATTTTGAATTATTGTACTCAACAGCCTCCATTTCTGAAGTTTCTTTCTCAGGTGGCCATTTTGAACTGTTGTATTTGGCAGCCTCTATTTCTAGAGCTTCTTTTTCAGGCAGCCATTTTGTCTTTGTTTATAAAATTTCTTCCTCAGAATTAGCCAATTGACCATCCAAATTAACTTCAAGGTTTGTAAGGGATGGATATAATTTTTTCTGAGGTTTTGTAGGATTTGTAATCCCCTCATGTACTCTAGATTTTTTAAATTGTTTTGTCCTAACATCTGATTGCTTAGTAAAGTTTGTTGTTTCTTCTTCACTATCTAGAGAAATCAGATCATCTTTTTTTGCTTCTGGATTTTTTGTAGTTTCCATGATATCATCACTAATTAATTCCCGAAATTTTTCTTTTTGCATAATCTGTTCCCCTTCCTCAACTACTGCTGCAATTCTGGGGTCTGTTGGCCGGAACCCAATAATTTCATTTATTAAACTCCAATAAGAAAAGGCTATTACTGGGACTTTTTCCAGGCCAAATACGACATAGTAGTCTTTCAGAGCATTACCTCCCCTCTTCCACCCTGCTTCATCAATAGTGCCTTCTTGAGGAAACCAGGGGCACACCTCTTTTAGAAAGTCAAAAAAGGAAAGTAATTGTTTGATTCTAATTTTAACTCCACGTGTCTTAAGAGCATCACTAAGCCCTTGAACAAATAATTCTTGCTTACTCATTTGCTGTCCCATAATTGCACTCCAGGAAGTTATGTAGTAATCTCTGTGTTACTACTTACCCTTCCACACTTACCAGGCCTGGCTTTCTTTACAGTGAACTTCACTCTGATCCTCTACTCCAGGGCTCCATGTCCAGGCGCCACTTGCCCTGACCCGGAGGACAGTCGAATGGGTACCTGGGTGAGGATGGTGAAAACGGGGACCCTTTGTGTTCAGGCTGGCAAAGCTCTTACTGATACACACAGAGTGGAGACAAGATGAGGTATGAATCAAGTCTTCTTTTATTGTAGAGCAAATTGTGCTTTATATACAGGCTGGTGGGCACACTGATTGGTTGCCTGAAATGAGATACAACAGAATGAGCCAAGCATTGATGTGGGTGGATTTCCCATTGCCTAGCAACAGTTGGTCACATGATTTCTGAGAAAAGGTTTGCTTAATGAGGAAGTGAAGCCTAAGGTTTCTAAGATGGCACACAGCTCTCAAGAAGCTCTCAAGAAGTTCCCAAGATGGCTTCCATATGCAATGCCCTCCACAGTCTCTCTCTGTCTTTCTGGCAAGTGCACATGCCCTATAGCAAAAACCTCTCAAAAAAAAAAAAATCAGTGCTGACTATGAAGCAGGTATTATGCTTCATGAGCAAAAGTCTGAAACACCCCAGGCTTCAATGAAATTTCTATTTAGCAGCTCTTCTATAGCAAGATTTTAAATAGATACTTAAATGAAAATTTTAGATAATTTTATGAAGTAGATAATATTTAATAATGTAATCAACTAAATAATACCTGATCTCATCACATTAAAATATTAATTGTCTCCTTTATAACCCTATGCTATATTTTAATAAATTTACTAGTCAATATTTAATTACCAAATTAATGAGCAAATTAGTTTTAATACTCAGACAAATGAATTATCATTTTAATCATCTGCTGAGGTATTGAAGAGCTGTAAAATGTTTTAAACAAAATTAATTCAGAATGATAAATAATTTTATTTAGAATGTTCCCTCTGATTTCTGCCAGTACTTTATTTGCTAGCAACAAAAGGTGACTACATGAACTCCAACTCTGCAGCGTTTCTTGATTCTTCGTTTTTTGGCTTACTGTAGAGAGCAGTCTTGCATCTTAAAACTCAGGTGACTCTCCCTAAAACACTACTGGTCTCTTTTCTGGGTGGACCCAAGTATAACAGTACTAAACCTAACCATGCTCCTTTCACCCTTCCTAGGAGAAGATTCAGATCAGCTTCACTAATTTCATATTTAAACTAATAGCCCAGATTTGGCTGAATTATGATACAAAAAGTGGTGTTTAAATACAGAAAAAAGAAACAAACCACAAATGTGACATATTCCAAAACCTTGCAAGTTATAGGAACAGAGTTATTTGACACACTTCAGTTTTCCTTTTCAGATCTTCTTCATATCTTTAATTAAAATACAAATCACAACTTTTTTGCAGTTTTATTTTGTCCCAGGTTTCTCTGATTTATGAAAAGAATTATAATTTCTCTGATTTGAATTGACTTGTGTAATTGACACATAAGTTTTACATTATCATACTTAGATTGTATCAAAATATTATAATCACAAAAGGTGCTCCAAGTATCAAGTATAGAATCAACCAATAAATTTAATAAATATGAATAAAATATCACCTTAAAAACAATGCTAGAATCAACCAATAAATTCAATAAATATGAATTAATAAATATTACCTCAAAAGCAATGCTGGGAACCAGCAGTTAGCGTAATGGCTATGTCGCTGGACTCCCATGTAGTCGACCGTGGATCACGTCCCCGACCTGGTGGCTTAAAACTCACGCCGGGCGCATGTGTGTGCGTGCCCAAGATCCTGAGAGGAGAATGGAGGAGAAGGGATTGTGGTGTGACCATCCCCCCTGGGTGGTGATTTCTCGCTTTCTGTCTCTCTGTCCATCTCTGTCTGTCTGGCGAGCACACGTGCCCAATAGCAAAAAAAATCTCTCCAAAAAAAAAAAAGCAATGCTGAAGAATTGTCAAGACAGAATTTGCCTGCTATTTAAGGTAAAGATATTCAGATAGTGTCTAAAGCAAATTGAAGAGACTTTTCCCAGTTTTACTTTAATATTCAAGAGAGGAATGGAACAGAATCTGTGGCTTTATGCAGCCAATGATTTCTTAGCCCTTTTTAAATGGACATTTATAAAACTCTCTGGAGAAAATTATTTCTAAACAACTTTATCTGTAACTTACAGAAATGTAGACACCACACCCCATTTTCGACCCCTGGGCCATGATCTTAGAAGGAGGACATCCACCCAGTAGTTCCAGCCCCGGGACCCCCAGGCCAGAACCACCCTCTTTCAGCCAGGAACGCCCTCAGTTTATCCACACCACACCCCCATCTTTCGACCCCTGGGACAGGATCTTCGAGGGAGGACTGCCCCTCAGTAGTTCCAGCCCTGGGACCCCCAGGCCAGATTCCCCTCTTTCAGCCAGGAACGCCCTCAGTTTATCCACACCACACCCCCATCTTTCGACCCCTGGGCCAGGATCTTTGAGGAAGGACGGTCCCACAGTACTTCCAGACCCAGGACCCAAAGGACAGACCCCCCTCTTTCAGCCAGTAATGCGCTCAGTTTATCGACACCACACCCCCATCTTTAGACCCACAGTCCAGGATCTTCAAGGGAGGACTGCCCCCCAGTAATTCCAGCCCCGGGACCCCCAGGCGAGACCCCCCTCTTTCAGCCAGGACGCCCTTAGTTATCCACACCACACCCCAATTTTTCGACCCCTGGGCCAGGATCTTCGAGGGAGGACTGTCCCCCAGTAGTTCCAGCCCCAAGACCCCCAGACCAGATCCCCCTCTTTCAGCGAGGAATGCCCTCAGTTAATCCACACCACACCCCCATCTTTCGACCCCTGGGCCAGGATCTTCGAGGGAGGACAGCCCCCCAGTAGTTCCAGCCCCGGGAACCCCAGGCCTGACCCCCCTCTTTCAGCCAGGAATGCCCAAATTTTATCCACACCACACCCCCATTTTTTGACCCCTGGACCAGGATCCTCGAGGAAGGACTGCCCCCCAGTAGTTCCAGCCCTGGGACGCCCAGGCCAGACCCCCCTCTTTCAGCCAAAAATGCCCTCATTTTATCCACACCACACCCCCATCTTTCGACACCTGGGGAGGATCTTCCAGGGAGGACTGCCCCCCAGTAGTTCCAGCCCCGGGAGCCCCAGGCCAGACCCCCCTCTTTCAGGCAGGAACGCCCTCAGTTTATCCACACCACACCCCCATCTTTCGACCCCAGGCCGAGGATCGTCGAGGGAGGACTGCCCCCCAGTAGTCCCAGCCCCGGGACCCCCAGGCCAGATCCCCCTCTTTCAGCGAGGAATGCCCTCAGTTAATCCACACCACACCCCAATCTTTCGACCCCTGGGCCAGGATCTTCGAGGGAGGACTGCCCCCCAGTAATTCCAGCCCCGGGACCCTCAGGCCAGACCCCCATCTTTCAGCCGGGAACGCCCTCATTTTATCCACACCACACCCCGATCTTTCGACCCCTGGGCCAGGATCTTCGAGGGAGGACTGCCCACCAGTAGTTCCAGCCCCGGGAACCCCAGGCCAGACCCCCCCTTTGAGCCAGGAACCCCCTCAGTTTATCCACACAAAATCCCCATCTTTCGACGCCTGGGCCAGGATCTTCAAGGGAGGACTGCCCCCCAATAGTTCCAGCCCCGGTACCACCAGGCCAGACCCCCCTCTTTCAGCAAGGAACGCCCTCAGTTTATCCACACCAAACCCCCATCTTTCGACCCCTGGGCCAGGATCTTCGAAGGAGGACTGTCCCCCAGTACTTCCAGACCCGGAACCCAAAGGCCAGACCCCCCTCTTTCAGCCAGGAACGCACTCAGTTTATCCACACCACACCCCCATCTTTCGAACCCTGGAACAGGATAAACAAGGGAGGAATGCCCCCCAGTAATTCCAGCCCCGGAACTCCCAGGCCAGACCCCCCTCTTTCAGCCAGGACGCCCTCAGTTTATCCACACCACACCCCCATTTTTCGACCCAGGGGCCAGGATCTTCGAGGGAGGACTGTCCCCCAGTAGTTCCAGCCCCAAGACCCCCAGGCCAGATCCCCCTCTTTCAGCCAGGAAAGCCCTCAGTTTATGCACACCACACCCCCATCTTTCAACCCCTGGGACAGGATCTTAGAGGGAGGACTGCCCCACAGGAGTTCCAGCCCCGGGAACCCCAGGCCAGACCCCCCTCATTCAGCCAGGAATGTCCTCAATTTATCCACACCACACCTCCATCTTTTGACCCCTCGGGCAGGATCTTAGAGGGAGGACGGCCCCCCAGTAGTTCCAGCCCTGGAACCCCCAGGACAGACCCCTCTCATTCAGCCAGGAACACCCTCAGTTTATCCACACCACACCCCCAACTTTCGACCCCTGGGACAGGATCTTCGAGGGAGGAGTGCCCCCCAGAAGTTCCAGCCCCGGTACCCCTGGTCCAGACTCCCCTCTTTCAGTCAGGAACGCCCTCAGTTTATCCACAACACACCCCCTTCTTTCGACCCCTGGGCCAGGATTTTTGTGGGAGGACTGTCCCCCAGTAGTTCCAGCCCCGGGACACCCAGGCCAGACCCCCCCTCTTTCAGCCAGGAATGCCCTCAGTCTATCCCCACCACACCCCCATTTTTTGACCCTGGGCCAGGATTTTTGAGGAAGGACTGCCCCCCAGTAGTTCCAGTTCTGGGACCCGCAGGGCAGACACCCCTCTTTCAGCAAAAAATGACCTCATTTTATCCACACCACACCCCCATGATTCGACCCCTGGGCCAGGATCTTCGAGGGAGGACTGCCCCCCAGTAGTTCCAGCCCCGGGATCCCCAGACCAGACACCCCTCTTTCAGCCAGGAACGCCCTCATGTTATCCACACCACAGCCCCATCTTTCGACCCTAGGGCCAGGATCTTCGAGGGAGGACTGCCCCTCAGTAGTTCCGGCCCTGGGACCCCCAGGCCAGTCCCCCCCCTTTCAGCCAGGAACACCATCAGTTTATCCACACCACACCCCCATTTTTCGACCCCTGGCATAGGATGTTTGAGGGAGGACTGCCCCCCAGGTGCTCCAGCCCCGGGACCTCCAGGCCAGACCGCCCCACTTTCAGCCAGGAACGCCCTCAGTTTATCCACACCACACCCCCATCTTTCGACCCCTGGGCAAGGATCTTCAAGGGAGGAGTTCCCCCCAGTAGTTCCAGCCCCGGGAACCCCAGGGCAGACTCCCCACTTTCAGCCAGAAACGCCCTCAGTTTATCCACACGCACCCCCATCTTTCGACCTCTGGGCCAGGATCTTCGAGGAAGGACTGCCCCCCAGTAGTTCCAGCCCTGGGACCCGCAGGCCACACCCCGTGATTTCAGCCAAAAATGCACTCAGTTTATGCACACCACACCACCTTCTTTTGACCCCTGGGCCAGGATCTTTGAGGGAGGACTGCCCACCAGTAATTCAAGCCCTGGGACCCCCAGGCAAGACCGCCCTCTTTCATCCAGGAACGCCCTCAGTTTATCCACACCACACCCCCATCTTTCGACCCCTGGGCCAGGATCTTCGAGGGAGGACTGCCCTCCTGTAGTTACAGCCCCGGGACCCCCAGGCCAGACCCCCCTCTTTCAGCCAGGATCGTCCTCATTTTATCCACACCACACCCCCATCCTTCGACCCCTGGGCCAGGATCTTCGAGGGAGGACTGTCCCCCAGTAGTTCCAGCCCCAAGACCCCCTCGGCCAGATCCCCCTCTTTCAGCCAGGAACGCCCTCAGTTTATCCACACCACACCCCCATCTTTCGACCCCCTGGGCCAGGATCTTCGAGGGAAGACTGCCCCCCAGTAGTTCCAGCCCCTGGATCCCCAGGCCAGACACCCCTCTTTCAGCCAGGAATGCCTTCAATTTATCCAAACCACACCCCCATCTTTCGAACCCTGGTCCAGGATCTTCGAGGGAGGACTGCCCCCCAGTACTTCCAGCCTCGGGACCCCCGGGCCAGACCCCGCTACTTCAGCTAGGAACGCCCTCAGTTTATCAACACCACACCCCCATCTTTCGACCCCTGGGCCAGGATCTTCGAGGGAGGACTGCCCCCCAGTACTTCCAGCCCCGGGACCACCGGGCCAGACCCCCCACTTTCAGCCAGGAACGCCCTCAGTTTATCCACACCACACCCCCATATTTCGACCCCTGTGCCAGGATCTTCGAGGGAGGACTGTCCCCCAGTACTTCCAGACCCGGGACCCAAAGGCCAGACCCCCCTCTTTCAGCCAGGAACACGCTCAGTTTATCCACACCACACCCCCATCTTTCGACCCCTGGGACAGGATCTTCGAAGGAGGACTGCCCCCCAGTAATTCCAGCCCTGGACCCCCAGGCCAGACCCCCCTCTTTCAGCCAGGACCCCCCATTTTATATAAACCACACTCCCATCTTTCGACCCCTGGGCCAGGATCTTCGAGGGAGGACTACCCCCCCAGGAGTTCCAGCCCCGGGACCCCCAGGTCAGACACCCTCTTTCAGCCAGGAACGCCCTCAGTTTATCCACACCAAACTCCCATCTTACCACCCCTGGGCCAGGATCTTCGAGGGAGGACTTCCCCCCTGTAGTTCCAGCCCTGGGACCCCCAGGCCAGATCCCACTCTTTCAGCCAGGAATGCCCTCAGTTTATCCACACCACACCCCCATCTTTCGACACCTGTGCCAGGATCTTCCAGGGAGGACTACCCCCCAGTAGTTCCAGCCCCGGGAACCCCAGGCCAGACCCCCCTCTTTCAGCCAGGAATTCCCTCAATTTATCCACACCACACTCCCATCTTTCGACCCGTCGGGCAGGATCTTCGAGGGACGACTGCCCCCCAGTAGTTCCAGCCCTGGGACCCCCAGGCCAGACCCCGTCTTTCACCCAGGAACGACCTCAGTTTACCCAACCACACCCCCATCTTTCGACCCGACAGGCAGGATCTTCGAGGGAGGACTGCCCCCCAGAAATTCCAGCCCTGGTACCCCCAGGACAGACCCCTCTCTTTCAGCCAGGAACGCCCTCAGTTTATCCACACCACACCCCCATCTTTCGACCCCTGGCCAGGATCTTCCAGGTAGGACTGTCCCCCAGTAGTTCCAGAACCGGGACCCAAAGGCCAGACCCCCCTCTTTAGGCCAGGAACGCGCTCAGTTTATCCACACCACACCCCCATATTTCGACCCCTTGGCCAGGATATTCGAGGGATGACTGCCCCCCAGTAGTTACAGCCCCGGGACCCCCAGGTCAGACACCCTATTTCAGCCAGGAACGCCCTCAGTTTATCCACACCACACCCCCATCTTTCGACCCCTGGGCCAGGATCTTCTAGGGAGGACTTCCCCCCAGTAGTTCCAGCCCCGGGACCCCCAGGCCACACCCCCCTCTTTCAGCCAGGAACGCCCTCAGTTTATCCACACCACACCCCCATCTTTCGACCCCTGGACCAGGATATTCGAGGGAGGACTCCCCCCAGTAGTTCCAGCCCTGGGAACGACCTGCCAGACCCCCCTCTTTCAGCCAGGAATGCCCTCAATTTATCCACACCACACCCCCATCTTTCGAGCCCTCGGGCACGATCTTCAGGGAGGACTGCCCCCCGTAGTTCCAGCCCCGGGACCTCCAGGGCAGACCCCCTTCTTTCAGCCAGGAACGCCCTCAGTTTATCCACACCACACCCCCAGCTTTCGAGCCCTGGGCCAGAATCTTCGAGGGAGGACTGCCCCCCAGAAGTTCCAGCCCCGGTAACCCTGGGCCAGACTCCCCACTTTCAGCCAGGAATGCCCTCAATTTATCCACACCACACCGCCATCTTTCGACCCCTGGGCCAGGATCTTCGAGGGAGGTCTGGCCCCCAGTAGTTCCAGCCCCGGGACCCCCAGGCCAGACCCCCCTCTTTCAGCCAGGAACGCCCTCAGTTTATCCACACCACACCCCCATCTTTCGACCCCTGTGCCAGGATCTTCGAGGTTGGACTGCCCCCGCAGTAGTTCCAGCCCCGGGTCCCCCAGGCCAGACACCCTCTTTCAGCCAGGAACACCCTCAGTTTATCCACACCACACCCCCATCTTACCAGCCCTGGGCCAGGATCTTCGAAGGAGGATTGCCCCCCAGTAGTTCCAGTCCCGGGACCCCCAGCCCAGACCTCCCTCTTTCAGCCAGGAACGCCCTCAGTTTATCCACACCACACCCCCATGTTTCGACCCCTGGGACAGGATCTTCGAGGGAGGACTGCCCTCCAGTAGTTCTAGCCCCGGGAGCCCCAGGCCAGACCCTCCTCTTTCAGCCAGGAACGCCCTCAGTTTATCCACAGCACACCCCCATCTTTCGAACCCTGGTCCAGGAACTTCGAGGGAGGACTGACCCCCAGTAGTTCCAGCCCCGGGACCCCCACGCCAGACCCCCCTCTTTCAGCCAGTAACGCCCTCAGTATTTCCAGACCACACCCCCATCTTTCGACCCCTGGGCCAGGATATTCGAGGGAGGACTGACACCCAGTAGTTCCACCCCCTTGACTCCCAGGTCAGACTCCCCTCTTTCAGCCAGGAACACCCTCAGTTTATCCACACCACACCCCCATTTTAACACCCTTGGGCCCGGATCTTCGAGGGAGGACTGCCCCCAAGTAGTTCCAGCCCCGGGATCTCCAGGTCAGAACCCTCCTTTCAGCCAAAAACGCCCTCAGTTTATCCACACCACACCCCCATCTTACCACCCCTGGGCCAGGATCTTTGAGGTAGGACTTCCCCCCAGGAGTTCCAGCCCCGGGACACCCAGGCCAGACCCCCCTCTTTCAGCCAGGAACGCCCTCAGTTTATCCACACCACACCCTCATCTTACCACCACTGTGCCAGGATCTTCGAGGGAGGACTGCCCCCCAGGAGTTCCAGCCCCGGGACCCCCATGCCAGACCCCCCTCTTTCAGCCAGGAACGCCCTCAGTTTATCCAAAACACACCCCCATTATAGCACCCTTGGTCCAGGATCTTCGAGGGAGGACTGCCCCCCCAGTAGTTCCAGCCCCTTGACCCCCAGGCCAGACTCTCCTCTTTCAGCCAGGATGCCCTCAGTTTATCCACACCACACCCCCATCTTACCACCCCTGGGCCAGGATCATCGAGGGAGGACTGCCCCCCAGTACTTCCAGCCCCGGGACCCCCAGGGCAGACCCCCCTCTTTCAGCCAGGAACGCTCTCAGTTTATCCACACCACACCCCCATCTTACCAACCCTGGGCCAGGATCTTCACGGGAGGTCTGCCCCCCAGGTGTTCCAGCCCCGGGACCCCCAGGCCAGACCCCCCTCTTTCAGGAAGTAACGCCCTCAGTTTATCCACACCACACCCCCATCTTTCGACCCCTGGGCCAGGATCTTCGAGGGAGGACTGACCCTCAGTAGATCCAGCCTGGGACCCCCACGCCAGACCCCAATCTTTCAGCCAGGAACTCCCTCAGTTTATCCACACCACACCCCCATTATACCACCCTTGGGCCAGGATCTTCGACGGAGGACTGCCACCCCAGTTGTTAAAGCCCCTTGACCCCAAGGACAGACCCCCTCTTTCAGCCAGGAACGCCCTCAGTTTATCTACACCACACCCCCATCTTTCGACCCCTGGGCCAGGATCTTCGAGGGAGGACTGGCCCCCCAGTAGTTCCAGCCGTGGGACCCCCAGGCCAGACCCCCCTCTTTCAGCCAGGAACGCCCTCAGTTTATTCACACCACACCCCCATCTTTCGACTCCTGGGCTAAGATCTTCAAGGCAGGACTGCCTCCCCAGTAGTTCTAGCCCCGGGACCGCCAGGCCAGACCCCCCCTTTCAGCCAGGATCGCCCTCAGTTTATCTACACCACACCCCCATCTTTCGACCCCTGGGCCAGGATCTTCGAGGGAGGACTGACCCCCAGTAGTTCCAGCCCCGGGACCCACAGGCAAGACCCCCCTCTTTCAGCCAGGAACGCCTCAGTTTATCCACACCACACCTCAATCTTTCGGCTCCTGGCCCAGGATCATCGAGGGAGGACTGCCCCCCAGTAGTTCCAGCCCCTGGACCCCCAGGCCAGACCCCCCTATTTCAGCCAGGAACGCCCTCAGTTTATCCACACCACACCCCAATTTTTCGACCCCTGGGCCAGGATCTTCGAGGGAGGACTGCCCCCCAGTATTTCCAGCCCCGGGTCCCCCATGCCAGACACCCCTCTTTCAGCCAGGAACGCCCTCAGTTTATCCACACCACACCCCAATCTTTCGACCCCTGGGCCAGGATCTTCGAGGGAGGACTGTCCCCCAGTAATTCCAACCCCGGGACCCCCTGGCCAGACCCCCCTATTTCAGCCAGGAACGCCCTCAGTTAATCCACACCACACCCCGATATTTCGAACCCTGGGCCAGGATCTTCGAGGGAGGACTGCCGCCCAGTAGTTCCAGCCCCGGGACCCCCAGGGCAGACCACCCTCTTTAAGCCAGGAACGCCCTCATTTTATCCACACCACAAACCCATCTTTCGACCCCTGGGCCAGGATCTTCGAGGGAGGACAGCCCCCTAGTAGTTCCAGCCCCGGGACCCCCAGGCCAGACCGCCCTCTTTCAGCCTGGAACGCTCTCAGTTTAACCACACCACAACCCCATCTTTCGACACTTTGGACCAGGATCTTCGAGAGAGGACTGTCGCCCAGTAGATCCAGCCCCATGACCCCCATGCCAGACCCCCCTCTCTCAGCCAGGAACGCCCTCCGTTTATACACACCACACCCCAATCTTTCGACCCTTTGGACCAGGATCTTCGAGGGAGGACTGTCCCCCAGTAGTTCCAGCCCCGGAACCCCCAGTCCAGACCCCCCTCTATCAGACAGGAACGCCCTCAGTTATCCACACCACACCCCCATCTTACCACCCCTGCTCAGGATCTTCGAGGGAGGTCTGCCCCACAGTAGTTCCAGCCCCGGGACCCCCAGGCCAGACACCCCTCTTTCAGGCAGGAACGCCCTCAGTTTATCCACACCACACCCCCATCTTTCGACCTCTGGGCCAGGATCTTCGAGGGAGGACTGCCCCCCAGTATTTCCAGCCCCGGGTCCCCCATGCCAGACACCCCTCTTTCAGCCAGGAATGCCCTCACTTTATCCACACCACACCCACATCTTTCGAACCCTGGGCCAGGAACTTAGAGGGAGGACTGTCCCCCAGTAATTCCAACCCCGGGACCCCCAGTCCAGACCCCCCTCTATCAGACAGGAACGCCCTCAGTTATCCACACCACACCCCCATCTTACCACCCCTGCTCAGGATCTTCGAGGGAGGTCTGCCCCACAGTAGTTCCAGGCCCGGGACCCCCAGGCCAGACACCCCTCTTTCAGGCAGGAACGCCCTCAGTTTATCCACACCACACCCCCATCTTTCGACCTCTGGGCCAAGGATCTTCGAGGGAGGACAGCCCCCCAATAGTTCCAGTCCCGGGACCCCCAGGCCAGACCCTCCGCTTTCAGCCAGGAACGCCCTCAGTTTATCCACACCACACCCCCATCTTTCGACTCCTGGGCCCGGATCTTCGAGGGAAGACTGCCTCCCCAGTAGTTCTAGCCCCGGGACCCCCAGGCCAGACCCCCCCCCCTTTCAGCCAGGAATCCCCTCAGTTTATCTACACCACACCCCCATTTTTCGTCCCCTGGGCCAGGATCTTCCGGGAGGACTGCCCCCCAGTAGTTCCAGCTCCGGGACCACCAGGCCAGACCCCCCTCTTTCAGCAAGGAACGACCTCAGTTTATCCACACCACACCCCCATCTTTCGACCCCTGGGCCAGGATCTTCGAGGGAGGACTGCCCCCCAGTAGTTCCAGCCCCGGGACACCAAGGCCAGACCCCCCTCTTTCAGCCAGGAACGCCCTCAGTTTATCCACACCACACCCCCATCTTTTGACCCCTGGGCCAGGATCTTCGAGAGAGGACTGCCCCCCCAGTAGTTCCAGCCCCGGGACCCCCGCCAGACCCCCCTCTTTCAGCCAGGAATGCCCTCAGTTTATCCACACCACACCCCAATCTTACCACGCCTGGCCAAGGATGTTCGAGGGAGGACTGCCCCCCAGTAGTTCCAGCCCCGAGACCTCCAGGCCAGACCCCCCTCTTTCAGCCAGGAACCCCCTCAGTTTATCCAAACCACACCCCATCTTACCACCCCTGGGCCAGGATCATCGAAGGAGGACTGCCCCCAGTATTTCCAGCCCCGGGACCCCCTGGCCAGACCCCCCTCTATCAGTCAGGAACACCCTGCGTTTATCCACACCACACCCCCATCTTTCGACCCCTGGACCTGGATCTTCGAGGGAGGACTGTCCCCCAGTAGTTCCAGTCCCAAGACCCCCAGGACAGATCCCCCTCTTTCAGCCAGGAACGCCCTCAGTTTATCCACAACACACCCCCATCTTTTGACCCCTGGGCCAGGATCTTCGAGGGAGGACTGCCGCCCAGTTGTTCCAGCCCCGGGAACCCCAGGGCAGAACCCCCTCTTTAAGCCAGGAACGCCCTCAGTTTGTCCACACCACAAACCCATCTTTTGACCCCTGGGCCAGGATCTTCGAGGGAGGACAGCCCCCAGTAGTTCTAGCCCTGGACATCCAGGCCAGACCGCCCTCTTTCAACCTGGAATGCTCTCAGTTTATCCACACCACACGCCCATCTTTCGACCCTTTGGACCAGGATCTTCGAGGGAGGACTGTCCCCCAGTAGTTCCAGCCCCATGACCCCCAGGCCAGACCCCCCTCTTTCAGCCAGGAACGCCCTCCGTTTATCCAAACCACACCCCCATCTTTCGACCCTTTGGACCAGGATTTTCGAGGGAGGACTGTCCCGCAGTAGTTCCAGCCCCACCTCTGGCCCAGGATGTTCGAGGGAGGACTGCCCCCCAGTAGTAACAGCCCCGAGACCGCCAGGCCAGACCCCCCTCTTTCAGCCAGGAACGCCCTCAGTTTATCCAAACCACACCCCATCTTACCACCCCTGGGCCAGGATCTTTGAAGGAGGACTGCCCCCCAGTATTTCCAGCCCCGGGTCCCCCTGGCCAGACCCCCCTCTATCAGTCAGGAACACCCTCCCTTTATCCACACCACACCCCCATCTTTCGACCCTTTGGACCAGGATCTTCGAGGGAGGACTGTCCCCCAGTAGTTCCAGCCCCATGACAACCCAGGCCAGACCCCCCTCTTTCAGCCAGGAACGCCCTCAGTTTATCCAAACCACACCCCATCTTACCACCCCTGGGCCAGGATCTTCGAAGGAGGACTGCCCCCCAGTACTTCCAGCCCCGGGACCCCCTGGACAGACCCCCCTCTATCAGTCAGGAACACCCTCCGTTTATCCACACCACACCCCTATCTTTCGACCCTTTGGACCAGGATCTTCGAGGGAGGACTGTCCCCCAGTAATTCCAGCCCCATGACCCCCCAGGCCAGACCCCCCTGTTTCAGCCAGGATCGCCTCAGTTTATCCACACCACTCCACCGTCTATTGACCATTGGGCCAGTACTTTCGAGGGAGGACTGTGCCCCAGTAGATCAAGCCCAGGGACCCCCAAGCCAGACCCCCCTCTTTCAGCCAGGAACACCCTCAGTTTATCCACAACACACCCCCATCTTTTGACCCCTGGGCCAGGATCTTCGAAGGAGGACTGCCACCCAGTAGTTCCAGCCCCGGGACCCCCAGGTCAGACCCCCCTCTTTAAGCCAGGAACGCCCTCAGTTTATCCACACCACAAACCCATCTTTTGACCCCTGGGCCAGGATCTTCGAGGGAGGACAGCCCCCAGTAGTTCTAGCCCTGGACATCCAGGCCAGACCGCCCTCTTTCAACCTGGAATGCTCTCAGTTTATCCACACCACACGCCCATCTTTCGACCCTTTGGACCAGGATCTTCAAGGGAGGACTGTCCCCCAGTAGTTCCAGCCCCATGACCCCCAGGCCAGACCCCCCTCTTTCAGCCAGGAACGCCCTCCGTTTATCCACACCACACCCCCATCTTACCACCCCTGGGCCAGGATCTTCGAGGGAGAACTGGCCCCCCAGTAGTTCCAGCCCAAGGACACCCAGGCCAGACCCCACACTTTCAGCCAGGAACGCCCTCAGTTTATCCACACCACATCCCCATCTTTCAACTCCTGGGCCAGGATATTCGAGGGAAAACTGCCCCCCAGTAGTTCCAGCCCCGGGACCCCCCGCCAGACACCCCTCTTTCAGCCAGTAACGCCCTCAGTTTATCCACACCACACCCCAATCTTACCACCCCTGGCCCAGTTTGTTCGAGGGTGGACTGCCCCCCAGTAGTTCCAGCCCCGTGACCCCCATTCCAGACCCCCCACTTTCAGGCAGGAACGCCCTCAGTTTATCCAAACCACACCCCATCTTACCACCCCTGGGCCAGGATCTTCGAAGGAGGACTGCCCCCCAGTACTTCCAGCCCCGGGACCCCCTGGCCAGACCCCCCTCTATCTTTCAGGAACACCCTCCGTTTATCCACACCACACCCCCATCTTTCGACCCTTTGGACCAGGATCTTCGAGGGAGGACTGTCCCCCAGTAATTCCAGCCCCATGACCCCCCAGGCTAGACCCCCCTCTTTCAGCCAGGATCGCCTCAGTTTATCCACACCACTCCACCGTCTATTGACCCTTGGGCCAGTATTTTCGAGGGAGGACTGCGCCCCAGTAGATCAAGCCCAGGGACCCCCAAGCCAGACCTCCCTCTTTCAGCCAGGAACACCCTCAGTTTATCCACAACACACCCCCATCTTTTGACCCCTGGGCCAGGATCTTCGAAGGAGGACTGCCGCCCAGTAGTTCCAGCCCCGGGACCCCCAGGTCAGACCCCCCTCTTTAAGCCAGGAACGCCCTCAGTTTATCCACACCACAAACCAATCTTACGACCCCTGGGCCAGGATCTTCGAGGGAGGACAGCCCCCCAGTAGTTCCAGCTCCAGGACCCCCAGGCCAGACCCCCCTCTTTCGGCCTGGAACGCTCGAAGTTTATCCACACCACACCCCCATCTTTCAACCCCTGGGCCAGGATCTTCGATGGAGTACTGCCCCCACAGTAGATCTAGCCCTGGGTCCCCCAGGCCAGACCCCCATCTTTCAGCCAGGAACGCCCTCAGTTTATCCACACACACCAACATCTTACCACCCCTGGGCCAGGATCTTCTAGGGAGGACTGCCCCTCAGTAGTACCAACCACGGGACCCCCAAGCCAGACCCCCCTGTTTCAGCCAGGTACGGCCTCAGTTTATCCACACCACACCCCCATCTTACCACCCCTGGGCCAGGATCTTCAAGGGAGGACTGCCCCCCAGTAGTTCCAGCCCCAGGACCCCCAAGCCAGACCCCCCTGTTTCAGCCAGGAACGCCCTCAGTTTATCCACACCACACCCGCATCTTTCTACCCCTGGGCCAGGATCTGCGAGGGAGGACTGCCCCCCAGTAGTTCCAGCCCCGGGTCCCCCAGGCCAGACCCCCCTCATTCAGCCATGAACGCCCTCATTTTATCCTCACCACACCGCCATCTTTCGACCCCTGGGGCAGGATCTTCGAGGGAGGACGGCCCCCCAGTAGTTCCTGCCCCGGGGCCCCCAGGCCAGACCCCCCCTTTCAGCCTGGAACGCTCTCAGTTTATACACACCACACCTCCATCTTTCGACACCTGGGCCAGGATCTTCGAGGGAGTACTGCCCGCACAGTAGATCCAGACCCGGGGCCACCAGGCCAAACCCCCCTCTTTCAGCCAGGAATGCCCTGTTTATCCAAACCACACCCCAATCTTACCACCCCTGGGCCATGATATTCTAGGGAGTACTTCCCCCCAGTAGTTCCAACCCTGTGACCCCCAGGCCAGACCCCTCTCTTTCAGCCAGGAACGCCCTCAATTTATCCACAACACACCCCTATCTTTCGACCCCTGGGCCAGGATCTTCGAGGAAGGACTGCCACCCAGTAGTTCCTGCACCGTGACCCACAGGCCAGACCCCCCTCTTTCAGCCAGGAACGCCTCAGTTTATCCACAACACACTTCAATCTATCGACCCCTGGGCCAGGATCTTCGAGGGATGACTGCCCCCCAGTAGTTCCAGCCCCGGGACCCCCAGGCCAGACACCCTATTTCAGCCAGGAACGCCCTCAGTTTATCCACACCACACCCCCATCTTTCGACCCCTGGGCCAGGATTTTCTAGGGAGGACTTCCCCCCAGTAGTTCCAGCCCCGGGACCCCCAGGCCAGACCCCCCTCTTTCAGCCAGGAAGGCCCTCAGTTTATCCACACCACACCCCCATCTTTCGACCCCTGGGCCAGGTTATTCGAGGGAGGACTCCCCCCAGTAGTTCCAGCCCTGGGAACGACCTGCCAGACCCCCCTCTTTCAGTCATGAATGCCCTCAATTTATCCACACCACACCCCCATCTTTCGACCCCTCGGGCACGATCTTCAGGGAGGACTGCCCCCCGTAGTTCCAGCCCCGGGACCTCCAGGGCAGACCCCCTTCTTTCAGCCAGGAACGCCCTCAGTTTATCCACACCACACCCCCAACTTTCGAGCCCTGGGCCAGAATCTTCGAGGGAGGACTGCTCCCCAGATGTTCCAGCCCCGGTAACCCTGGGCCAGACTCCCCACTTTCAGCCAGGAATGCCCTCAGTTTATGGACACCACACCGCCATCTTTCGACCCCTGGGCCAGGATCTTCGAGGGAGGTCTGGCCCCCAGTAGTTCCAGCCCCGGGACCCACAGGCCAGACCCCCCTCTTTCAGCCAGGAACGCCCTCAGTTTATCCACAACACACCCCCATCTTTTGACCCCTGTGCCAGGATCTTCGAGGTTGGACTGCCCCCACAGTAGTTCCAGCCCCGGGTCCCCCAGGCCAGACACCCTCTTTCAGCCAGGAACAACCTCAGTTTATCCACACCACACCCCCATCTTACCAACCCTGGGCCAGGATCATCGAAGGAGGATTGCCCCCCAGTAGTTCCAGTCCCGGGACCCCCAGCCCAGACCTCCCTCTTTCAGCCAGGAACGCCCTCAGTTTATCCACACCACACCCCCATGTTTCGACTCCTGGGACAGGATCTTCGAGGGAGGACTGCCCTCCAGTAGTTCTAGCCCCGGGAGCCCCAGGCCAGACCCTCCTCTTTCAGCCAGGAACGCCCTCAGTTTATCCACAGTACATCCCCATCTTTCGAACCCTGGTCCAGGAACTTCGAGGGAGGACTGACCCCCAGTAGTTCCAGCCCCGGGACCCCCACGCCAGACCCCCCTCTTTCAGCCAGTAACGCCCTCAGTTTTTCCAGACCACACCCCCATCTTTCGACCCCTGGGCCAGGATATTCGAGGGAGGACTGACACCCAGTAGTTCCACCCCCTTGACTCCAAGGTCAGACTCCCCTCTTTCAGCCAGGAACACCCTCAGTTTATCCACACCACACCCCCATCTTAACACCCTTGGGCCCGGATCTTCGAGGGAGGACTGCCCCCAAGTAGTTCCAGCCCCGGGATCTCCAGGCCAGAACCCCCCTTTCAGCCAAAAACGCCCTCAGTTTATCCACACCACACCCCTATCTTACCACCCCTGGGCCAGGATCTTTGAGGTAGGACTTCCCCCCAGGAGTACCAGCCCCGGGACACCCAGGCCAGACCCCCCTCTTTCAGCCAGGAACGCCCTCAGTTTATCCACACCACACCCTCATCTTACCACCCCTGTGCCAGGATCTTCGAGGGAGGACTGCCCCCAGGAGTTCCAGCCCCGGGACCCCCATGCCAGACCCCCCTCTTTCAGCCAGGAATGCCCTCAGTTTATCCACACCACACGCCCACCTTTCGACCCCTGGGCCAGGATCTTCAAGGGAGGACTGACCCTCAGTAGTTCCAGCCCCGGGACCCCCACGCCAGACCCCACTCTTTCAGCCAGGAACGCCCTAAGTTTATCCAAACCACACCCCCATTATACCACCCTTGGTCCAGGATCTTCGAGGGAGGACTGCCCCCCCAGTAGTTCCAGCCCCTTGACCCCCAGGCCAGACTCTCCTCTTTCAGCCAGGATGCCCTCAGTTTATCCATACCACACCCCCATCTTTCGACCCCTGGGCCAGGATCTTCGAAAGAGGACTGCCCCCCAGTAGTTTCAGCCCAGGACCCCCAGGCCAGACCCCCCTCTTTCAGCCAAAAGTGCCCTCAGTTTATCCACACCACACCCCCATCTTACCACCCCTGGGCCAGGATCATCGAGGGAGGACTGCCCGCCAGTACTTCCAGCCCCGGGACCCCCAGGCCAGACCCCCCTCTTTCAGCCAGGAACGCTCTCAGTTTATCCACACCACACCCCCATCTTACCAACCCTGGGCCAGGATCTTCACGGGAGGTCTGCCCCCCAGGTGTTCCAGCCCCGGGACCCCCAGGCCAGACCCCCCTCTTTCAGGAAGTAACGCCCTCAGTTTATCCACACCACACCCCCATCTTTCGACCCCTGGGCCAGGATCTTCGAGGGAGGACTGACCCTCAGTAGTTCCAGCCCGGGACCCCCACGCCAGACCCCACTCTTTCAGCCAGGAACGCCCTCAGTTTATCCACACCACACCCCCATTATACCACCCTTGGGCCAAGATCTTCGACGGAGGACTGCCACCCCAGTTGTTAAAGCCCCTTGACCCCAAGGACAGACACCCTCTTTCAGCCAGGAACGCCCTCAGTTTATCTACACCACACCCCCATCTGTCGACCCCTGGGCCAGGATCTTCGAGGGAGGACTGGCCCCCCAGTAGTTCCAGCCGCGGGACCCCCAGGCCAGACCCCCCTCTTTCAGCCAGGAATGCCCTCAGTTTATTCACACCACACCCCCATCTTTCGACTCCTGGGCCAGGATCTTCGAGGCAGGACTGCCTCCCCAGTAGTTCTAGCCCCGGGACCCCCAGGCCAGACCCCCCCTTTCAGCCAGGATCGCCCTCAGTTTATCTACACCACACCCCCATATTTCGACCCCTGGGCCAGGTTCTTCGAGGGAGGACTGCCCCTCAGTAGTTCCAACCCCGGGACCCCCAGGCCAGACCCCACTCTTTCAGCAAGGAACGTCCTCAGTTTATCCACACCACACCCCCATATTACCACCCCTGGGCCAGGATCTTCGAGGGAGAACTGGCCCCCCAGTAGTTCCAGCCCAAGGACACCCAGGCCAGACCCCACAATTTCAGCCAGGAACGCCCTCAGTTTATCCACACCACATCCCCATCTTTCAACTCCTGGGCCAGGATATTCGAGGGAAAACTGCCCCCCAGTAGTTCCAGCCCCGGGACCCCCCGCCAGACACCCCTCTTTCAGCCAGTAACGCCCTCAGTTTATCCACACCACACCCCAATCTTACCACCCCTGGCCCAGTTTGTTCGAGGGTGGACTGCCCCCCAGTAGTTCCAGCCCCGTGACCCCCATTCCAGACCCCCCTCTTTCAGGCAGGAACGCCCTCAGTTTATCCAAACCACACCCCATCTTACCACCCCTGGGCCAGGATCTTCGAAGGAGGACTGCCCCCCAGTATTTCCAGCCCCGGGACCCCCTGGCCAGACCCCACTCTATCAGCCAGGAACGCCCTCAGTTTATCCAAACCACACCCCCATCTTTCGACCCCTGGGCCAGGATCTTCGAGGGAGGACTGACCCCCAGTAGTTCCAGCCCCGGGACCCACAGACCAGACCCCCCTCTTTCAGCAAGGAACGCCTCAGTTTATCCACACCACACCTCAATCTTTCGACTCCTGGCCCAGGATCTTCGAGGGAGGACTGTCCCCCAGTAATTCCAACCCCGGGACCCCCTGGCCAGACCCCCCTATTTCAGCCAGGAACGCCGTCAGTTAATCCACACCACACCCCGATATTTCGACCACTGGTCCAGGATCTTCAAGGGAGGACTGCCGCCCAGTAGTTCCAGCCCCGGGACCCCCAGGGCAGACCACCCTCTTTAAGCCAGGAACGCCCTCATTTTATCCACACCACAAACCCATCTTTCAACACCTGGGCCAGGATCTTCGAGGAGGACAGCCCCCTAGTAGTTCCAGCCCCGGTACCCCCAGGCCAGACCGCCCTCTTTCAGCCAGGAACGCCTCAGTTTATCCACACCACACCTCAATCTTTCGACTCCTGGCCCAGGATCTTCGAGGGAGGACTGTCCCCCAGTAATTCCAGCCCCATGACCCCCTGGCCAGACCCCCCTATTTCAGCCAGGAACGCCCTCAGTTAATCCACACCACACCCCGATATTTCGACCACTGGTCCAGGATCTTCAAGGGAGGACTGCCGCCCAGTAGTTCCAGCCCGGGACCCCCAGGGCAGACCACCCTCTTTAAGCCAGGAACGCCCTCATTTTATCCACACCACAAACCCATCTTTCAACCCCTGGGCCAGGATCTTCGAGGGAGGACAGCCCCCTAGTAGTTCCAGCTCCGGGACCCCCAGGCCAGACCGCCCTCTTTCAGCCTGGAACGCTCTCAGTTTAACCACACCACAACCCCATCTTTCGACACTTTGGACCAGGATCTTCGAGGGAGGACAGCCCCCTAGTAGTTCCAGCCCCGGGACCCCCAGGCCAGACCGCCCTCTTTCAGCCTGGAACGCTCTCAGTTTAACCACACCACAACCCCATCTTTCGACACTTTGGACCAGGATCTTCGAGGGAGGACTGTCGCCCAGTAGATCCAGACCCATGACCCCCATGCCAGACCCCCCTCTCTCAGCCAGGAACGCCCTCCGTTTATACACACCACACCCCAATCTTTCAACCCTTTGGACCAGGATCTTCGAGGGAGGACTGTCCCCCAGTAGTTCCAGCCCCGGAAACCCCAGTCCAGACCCCACTCTATCAGACAGGAACGCCCTCAGTTATCCACACCACACCCCCATTTTACCACCCCTGCCCAGGAATTTCGAGGGAGGTCTGCCCCCCAGTAGTTCCAGCCCCGGGACCCCCAGGCCAGAACCACCTATTTCAGGCAGGAATGCCCTCAGGTTATCCACACCACACCCCCATCTTTCGACCCCTGGGCCAGGATCTTCGAGGGAGGTCTGCCCCACAGTAGTTCCAGCCCCGGGACCCCCAGGCCAGACACCCCTCTTTCAGGCAGGAACGCCCTCAGTTTATCCACACCACACCCCCATCTTTCGAACTCTGGGCCAAGGATCTTCGAGGGAGGACTGCCCCCCCAATAGTTCCAGTCCCGGGATCCCCAGGCCAGACCCTCCGCTTTCAGCCAGGAACGCCCTCGGTTTATCCACACCACACCCCCATCTTTCGACTCCTGGGCCCGGATCTTCGAGGGAAGACTGCCTCCCCAGTAGTTCTAGCCCCGGGAACCCCAGGCCAGACCCCCCCCCCCTTTCAGCCAGAAATGCCCTCAGTTTATCTACACCACACCCCCATCTTTCGACCCCTGGGCCAGGATCTTCCGGGAGGACTGCCCTCCAGTAGTTCCAGCTCCGGAATCACCAGGCCAGACGCCCCTCTTTCAGCAAGGAACGACCTCAGTTTATCCACACCACACCCCCATCTTTCGACCCCTGGGACAGGATCTTCGAGGGAGGACTGCCCCCCAGTAGTTCCAGCCCCGGGACACCAAGGCCAGACCCCCCTCTTTCAGCCAGGAACGCCCTCAGTTTATCCACATCACACCCCATCTTTTGACCCCTGGGCCAGGATCTTCGAGAGAGGACTGCCCCCCCAGTAGTTCCAGCCCCGGGACCCCCCGCCAGACCCCCCTCTTTCAGCCAGGAATACCCTCAGTTTATCCACACCACACCCCAGTCTTACCACGCCTGGCCAAGGATGTTCGAGGGAGGACTGCCCCCCAGTAGTTCCAGCCCCGAGACCTCCAGGCCAGACCCCCCTCTTTCAGCCAGGAACCCCCTCAGTTTATCCAAACCACACCCCATCTTACCACCCCTGGGCCAGGATCATCGAAGGAGGACTGCCCCCAGTATTTCCAGCCCCGGGACCCCCCTGGCCAGACCCCCTTCTATCAGTCAGGAACACCCTCCGTTTATCCACACCACACCCCCATCTTTCGACCCCTGGGCCCGGATCTTCGAGGGAGGACTGTCCCCCAGTAATTCCAGCCCCAAGACCCCCAGGACAGATCCCCCTCTTTCAGACAGGAACGCCCTCAGTTTATCCACACCACACCCCCATCTTTTGACCCCTGGGCCAGGATCTTCGAGGGAGGACTGCCGCCCGGTTGTTCCAGCCCCGGGAACCCCAGGGCAGAACCCCCTCTTTAAGCCAGGAACGCCCTCAGTTTATCCACACCACAAAACCATCTTTTGACCCCTGGTCCAGGATCTTCGAGGGAGGACAGCCCCCAGTAGTTCTAGCCCTGGACATCCAGGCCAGACCGCCCTCTTTCAACCTGGAATGCTCTCAGTTTATCCACACCACACGCCCATCTTTCGACCCTTTGGACCAGGATCTTCGAGGGAGGACTGTCCCCCAGTAGTTCCAGCCCCATGACCCTCAGGCCAGACCCCCCTCTTTCAGCCAGGAACGCCCTCCGTTTATCCAAACCACACCCCCATCTTATGACCCTTTGGACCAGGATCTTCGAGGGAGGACTGTCCCCCAGTAGTTCCAGCCCCACCTCTGGCCCAGGATGTTCGAGGGAGGACTGCCCCCCAGTAGTAACAGCCCCGAGACCGCCAGGCCAGACCCCCCTCTTTCAGCCAGGAACGCCCTCAGTTTATCCACACCACACCCTAATCTTACCACCCCCTGTGCCAGGATCTTCGAGGGAGGACTGCCCCCCAGGAGTTCCAGCCCAGGGACCCCCATGCCAGACCCCCCTCTTTCAGTCAGGAACGCCCTCAGTTTATCCACACCACACGCTCATCTTTCGAACCCTGGGCCAGGATCTTCAAGGGAGGACTGACCCTCAGTAGTTCCAGCCCCGGGACCCCCACGCCAGACCCCACTCTTTCAGCCAGGAACGGCCTAAGTTTATTCAAACCACACCCCCATTATACCACCCTTGGTCCAGGATCTTCGAGGGAGGACTGCCCCCCCAGTAGTTCCAGCCCCTTGACCCCCAGGCCAGACTCTCCTCTTTCAGCCAGGTTGCCCTCAGTTTATCCATACCACACCCCCATCTTTCGACCCCTGGGCCAGGATCTTCGAAGGAGGACTGCCCCCCAGTAGTTCCAGCCCCAGGACCCCCAGGCCAGACCCCCCTATTTCAGCCAGGAACGCTCTCAGTTTATCCACACCACACCCCCATCTTACCAACCCTGGGCCAGGATCTTCACGGGAGGTCTGCCCCCCAGGTGTTCCAGCCCCGGGACCCCCAGGCCAGACCCCCCTCTTTCAGGAAGTAACGCCCTCAGTTTATCCACACCACACCCCCATCTTTCGACCCCTGGGCCAGGATCTTCGAGGGAGGACTGACCCTCAGTAGTTCCAGCCCGGGACCCCCACGCCAGACCCCACTCTTTCAGCCAGGAACGCCCTCAGTTTATCCACACCACACCCCCATTATACCACCCTTGGGCCAGGATCTTCGACGGAGGACTGCCACCCCAGTTGTTAAAGCCCCTTGACCCCAAGGACAGACCCCCTCTTTCAGCCAGGAACGCCCTCAGTTTATCTACACCACACCCCCATCTGTCGACCCCTGGGCCAGGATCTTCGAGGGAGGACTGGCCCCCCACTAGTTCCAGCCACGGGACCCCCAGGCCAGACCCCCCTCTTTCAGCCAGGATTGCCCTCAGTTTATTCACACCACACCCCCACCTTTCGACTCCTGGACCAGGATCTTGGAGGCAGGACTGCCTCCCCAGTAGTTCTAGCCCCGGGACCCCCAGGCCAGACCCCCCCTTTCAGCCAGGATCGCCCTCAGTTTATCTACACCACACCCCCATATTTCGACCCCTGGGCCAGGATCTTCGAGGGAGGATGCCCCTCAGTAGTTCCAACCCCGGGACCCCCAGGCCAGACCCCACTCTTTCAGCAAGGAACGTCCTCAGTTTATCCACACCACACCCCCATCTTACCACCCCTGGGCCAGGATCTTCGAGGGAGAACTGGCCCCCCAGTAGTTCCAGCCCAAGGACACCCAGGCCAGACCCCACACTTTCAGCCAGGAACGCCCTCAGTTTATCCACACCACATCCCCATCTTTCAACTCCTGGGCCAGGATATTCGAGGGAAAACTGCCCCCCAGTAGTTCCAGCCCCGGGACCCCCCGCCAGACACCCCTCTTTCAGCCAGTAACGCCCTCAGTTTATCCACACCACACCCTAATCTTACCACCCCTGGCCCAGTTTGTTCGAGGGTGGACTACCCCCCAGTAGTTCCAGCCCCGTGACCCCCATTCCAGACCCCCCTCTTTCAGGCAGGAACGCCCTCAGTTTATCCAAACCACACCCCATCTTACCACCCCTGGGCCAGGATCTTCACGGGAGGTCTGCCCCCCAGGTGTTCCAGCCCCGGGACCCCCAGGCCAGACCCCCCTCTTTCAGGAAGTAACGCCCTCAGTTTATCCACACCACACCCCCATCTTTCGACCCCTGGGCCAGGATCTTCGAGGGAGGACTGATCCTCAGTAGTTCCAGCCCGGGACCCCCACGCCAGACTCCACTCTTTCAGCCAGGAACGCCCTCAGTTTATCCACACCACACCCCCATTATACCACCCTTGGGCCAGGATCTTCGACGGAGGACTGCCACCCCAGTTGTTAAAGCCCCTTGACCCCAAGGACATACCCCCTCTTTCAGCCAGGAACGCCCTCAGTTTATCTACACCACACCCCCATCTGTCGACCCGTGGGCCAGGATCTTCAAGGGAGGACTGGCCCCCCAGTAGTTCCAGCCGCGGGACCCACAGGCCAGACCCCCCTCTTTCAGCCAGGAATGCCCTCAGTTTATTCACACCACACCCCCATCTTTCGACTCCTGGGCCAGGATCTTCGAGGCAGGACTGCCTCCCCAGTAGTTCTAGCCCCGGGACCCCCAAGCCAGACCCCTCCTTTCAGCCAGGATCGCCCTCAGTTTATCTACACCACACCCCCATATTTCGACCCCTGGGCCAGGATCTTCGAGGGAGGACTGCCCCTCAGTAGTTCCAGCCCCGGGACACCAAGGCCAGACCCCCCTCTTTCAGCCAGGAACGCCCTCAGTTTATCCACATCACACCCCATCTTTTGACCCCTGGGCCAGGATCTTCGAGAGAGGACTGCCCCCCCAGTAGTTCCAGCCCCGGGACCCCCCGCCAGACCCCCCTCTTTCAGCCAGTAATACCCTCAGTTTATCCACACCACACCCCAATCTTACCACGCCTGGCCAAGGATGTTCGAGGGAGGACTGCCCCCCAGTAGTTCCAGCCCCGAGACCTCCAGGCCAGACCCCCCTCTTTCAGCCAGGAACCCCCTCAGTTTATCCAAACCACACCCCATCTTACCACCCCTGGGCCAGGATCATCGAAGGAGGACTGCCCCCAGTATTTCCAGCCCCGGGACCCCCTGGCCAGACCCCCTTCTATCAGTCAGGAACACCCTCCGTTTATCCACACCACACCCCCATCTTTCGACCCCTGGGCCCGGATCTTCGAGGGAGGACTGTCCCCCAGTAATTCCAGCCCCAAGACCCCCAGGACAGATCCCCCTCTTTCAGACAGGAACGCCCTCAGTTTATCCACACCACACCCCCATCTTTTGACCCCTGGGCCAGGATCTTCGAGGGAGGACTGCCACCCGGTTTTTCCAGCCCCGGGAACCCCAGGGCAGAACCCCCTCTTTAAGCCAGGAACGCCCTCAGTTTATCCACACCACACCCCCATCTTTCGACCCCTGGGCCAGGAACTTCGAGGGAGGACTGACCCCCAGTAGTTCCAGCCCCGGGACCCACAGGCCAGACCCCCCTCTTTCAGCCAGGAACGCCTCAGTTTATCCACACCACACCTCAATCTTTCGACTCCTGGCCCAGGATCTTTGAGGGAGGACTGCCCCCCAGTAGTTCCAGCCCCTGGACCCCCAGGCCAGACCCCCCTATTTCAGCCAAGAACGCCCTCAGTTTATCCACACCACACCCCAATCTTTCGACCCCTGGGCCAGGATCTTCGAGGGAGGACTGCCCCCCAGTATTTCCAGCCCCGGGTCCCCCATGCCAGACACCCCTCTTTCAGCCAGGAATGCCCTCACTTTATCCACACCAAACCCCCATCTTTCGAACCCTGGGACAGGATCTTAGAGGGAGTACTGCCCCCCAGTAATTCCAACCCCGGGACCCCCTGGCCAGACCCCCCTATTTCAGCCAGGAACGCCGTCAGTTAATCCACACCACACCCCGATATTTCGACCCCTGGTCCAGGATCTTCAAGGGAGGACTGCCGCCCAGTAGTTCCAGCCCCGGGACCCCGAGGGCAGACCACCCTCTTTAAGCCAGGAACGCCCTCATTTTATCCACACCACAAACCCATCTTTCGACCCCTGGGCCAGGATCTTCGAGGGAGGACAGCCCCCTAGTAGTTCCAGCCACGGGACCCCCAGGCCAGACCGCCCTATTTCAGCCTGGAACGCTCTCATTTTAACCACACCACACCCCCATCTTTCGACACTTTGGACCAGGATCTTCGAGGGAGGACTGTCGCCCAGTAGATCCAGCCCCATGACCCCCATGCCAGACCCCCCTCTCTCAGCCAGGAACGCCCTCCGTTTATACACACCACACCCCAATCTTTCGACCCTTTGGACCAGGATCTTCGAGGGAAGACTGTCCCCCAGTAGTTCCAGCCCCGGAACCCCCAGTCCAGACCCCCCTCTATCAGACAGGAACGCCCTCAGTTATCCACACCACACCCCCATTTTACCACCCCTGCCCAGGAACTTCGAGGGAGGTCTGCCCCCCAGTAGTTCCAGGCCCGGGACCCCCAGGCCAGACACCCCTCTTTCAGGCAGGAACGCCCTCAGTTTATCCACACCACACCCCCATCTTTCGACCTCTGGGCCAAGGATCTTCGAGGGAAGACTGCCCCGCCAATAGTTCCAGTCCCGGGACCCCCAGGCCAGACCCTCCGCTTTCAGCCAGGAACGCCATCAGTTTATCCACACCACACCCCCATCTTTCGACTCCTGGGCCCGGATCTTCGAGGGAAGACTGCCTCCCCAGTAGTTCTAGCCCCGGGACCCCCAGGCCAGACCCCCCCACTTTCAGCCAGGAATGCCCTCAGTTTATCTACACCACACCCCCATCTTTCGAACCCTGGGCCAGGATCTTCCGGGAGGACTGCCCCCCAGTAGTTCCAGCTCCGGAATCACCAGGCCAGACCCCCCTCTTTCAGCAAGGAACGACCTCAGTTTATCCACACCACACCCCCATCTTTCGACCCCTGGGACAGGATCTTCGAGGGAGGACTGCCCCCCAGTAGTTCCAGCCCCGGGACACCAAGGCCAGACCCCCCTCTTTCAGCCAGGAACGCCCTCAGTTTACCCACACCACACCCCCATCTTTTGACCCCTGGGCCAGGATCTTCGAGAGAGGACTGCCCCCCCAGTAGTTCCAGCCCCGGGACCCCCCGCCAGACCCCCCTCTTTCAGCCAGGAATGCCCTCAGTTTATCCACACCACACCCCAATCTTACCACGCCTGGCCAATTATGTTCGAGGGAGGACTGCCCCCCAGTAGTTCCAGCCCCAAGACCTCCAGGCCAGACCCCCCTCTTCCAGCCAGGAACCCCCTCAGTTTATCCAAACCACACCCCATCTTACCACCCCTGGGCCAGGATCATCGAAGGAGGACTGCCCCCAGTATTTCCAGCCCCGGGACCCCCTGGCCAGACCCTCCTCTATCAGTCAGGAACACCCTGCGTTTATCCACACCACACCCCCATCTTTCGACCCCTGGGCCCGGATCTTCGAGGGAGGACTGTCCCCCAGTAATTCCAGCCCCAAGACCCCCAGGACAGATCCCCCTCTTTCAGACAGGAACACCCTCAGTTTATCCACACCACACCCCCATCTTTTGACCCCTGGGCCAGGATCTTCGAGGGAGGACTGCCGCCCAGTTTTTCCAGCCCCGGGAACCCCAGGGCAAAACCCCCTCTTTAAGCCAGGAACGCCCTCAGTTTATCCACACCACAAACCCATCTTTTGACCCCTGGGCCAGGATCTTCGAGGGAGGACAGCCCCCAGTAGTTCTAGCCCTGGACATCCAGGCCAGACCGCCCTCTTTCAACCTGGAATGCTCTCAGTTTATCCACACCACACGCCCATCTTTCGACCCTTTGGACCAGGATCTTCGAGGGAGGACTGTCCCCCAGTAGTTCCAGCCCCATGTCCCCCAGGCCAGACCCCCTTCTTTCAGCCAGGAACGCCCTCCGTTTATCCAAACCACACCCCCATCTTTTGACCCTTTGGACCAGGATCTTCGAGGGAGGACTGTCCCACAGTAGTTCCAGCCCCACCTCTGGCCCAGGATGTTCGAGGGAGGACTGCCCCCCAGTAGTAACAGCCCCGAGACCGCCAGGCCAGACCCCCCTCTTTCACCCAGGAACGCCCTCAGTTTATCCACACCACACCCTCATCTTACCACCCCTGTGCCAGGATCTTCGAGGGAGGACTGCCCCCCAGGAGTTCCAGCCCCGGGACCCCCATGCCAGACCCCCCTCTTTCAGCCAGGAACGCCGTCAGTTTATCCACACCACACGCCCATCTTTCGACCCCTGGGCCAGGATCTTCAAGGGAGGACTGGCCCTCAGTACTTCCAGCCCCGGGACCCCCACGCCAGACCCCACTCTTTCAGCCAGGAACGCCCAAGTTTATCCAAACCACACCCCCATTATACCACCCTTGGTCCAGGATCTTCGAGGGAGGACTGCCCCCCCAGTAGTTCCAGCCCCTTGACCCCCAGGCCAGACTCTCCTCTTTCAGCCAGGATGCCCTCAGTTTATCCATACCACACCCCCATCTTTCGACCCCTGGGCCAGGATCTTCGAGGAGGACTGCCCCCCAGTAGTTCCAGCCCCAGGACCCCCAGGCCAGACCCCCCTCTTTCAGCCAAAAGTGCCCTCAGTTTATCCACACCACACCCCCATCTTACCACCCCTGGGCCAGGATCATCGAGGGAGGACTGCCCCCCAGTACTTCCAGCCCCGGGACCCCCAGGCCAGACCCCCCTCTTTCAGCCAGGAACGCTCTCAGTTTATCCACACCACACCCCCATCTTACCACCCCTGGGCCAGGATCTTCGAGGGAGAACTGGCCCCTAGTAGTTCCAGCCCAAGGACACCCAGGCCAGACCCCACACTTTCAGCCAGGAACGCCCTCAGTTTATCCACACCACATCCCCATCTTTCAACTCCTGGGCCAGGATATTCGAGGGAAAACTGCCCCCCAGTAGTTCCAGCCCCGGGACCCCCCGCCAGACACCCCTCTTTCAGCCAGTAACGCCCTCAGTTTATCCACACCACACCCTAATCTTACCACCCCTGGCCCAGTTTGTTCGAGGGTGGACTGCCCCCCAGTAGTTCCAGCCCCGTGACCCCCATTCCAGACCCCCCTCTTTCAGGCAGGAACGCCCTCAGTTTATCCAAACCAAACCCCATCTTACCACCCCTGGGCCAGGATCTTTGAAGGAGGACTGCCCCCCAGTATTTCCAGCCCCGGGACCCCCTGGCCAGACCCCACTCTATCAGCCAGGAACGCCCTCAGTTTATCCACACCACACCCCCATCTTTCGACCCCTGGGCCAGGAACTTCGAGGGAGGACTGACCCCCAGTAGTTCCAGCCCCGGGACCCACAGGCCAGACCCCCCTCTTTCAGCCAGGAACGCCTCAGTTTATCCACACCACACCTCAATCTTTCGACTCCTGGCCCAGGATCTTCGAGGGAGGACTGCCCCCCAGTAGTTCCAGCCCCTGGACCCCCAGGCCAGACCCCCCAATTTCAGCCAAGAACGCCCTCAGTTTATCCACACCACACCCCAATCTTTCGACCCCTGGGCCAGGATCTTCGAGGGAGGACTGCCCCCCAGTATTTCCAGCCCCGGGTTCCCCATGCCAGACACCCCTCTTTCAGCCAGGAATGCCCTCACTTTATCCACACCAAACCCCCATCTTTTGAACCCTGGGACAGGATCTTAGAGGGAGTACTGCCCCCCAGTAATTCCAACCCCGGGACCCCGTGGCCAGACCCCCCTATTTCAGCCAGGAACGCCCTCAGTTAATCCACACCACACCCCGATATTTCGACCCCTGGTCCAGGATCTTCAAGGGAGGACTGCCGCCCAGTAGTTCCAGCCCCGGGACCCCGAGGGCAGACCACCCTCTTTAAGCCAGGAACGCCCTCATTTTATCCACACCACAAACCCATCTTTCGACCCCTGGGCCAGGATCTTCGAGGGAGGACAGCCCCCTAGTAGTTCCAGCCACGGGACCCCCAGGCCAGACCGCCCTATTTCAGCCTGGAACGCTCTCATTTTAACCACACCACACCCCCATCTTTCGACACTTTGGACCAGGATCTTCGAGGGAGGACTGTCGCCCAGTAGATCCAGCCCCATGACCCCCATGCCAGACCCCCCTCTCTCAGCCAGGAACGCCCTCCGTTTATACACACCACACCCCAATCTTTCGACCCTTTGGACCAGGATCTTCGAGGGAAGACTGTCCCCCAGTAGTTCCAGCCCCGGAACCCCCAGTCCAGACCCCCCTCTATCAGACAGGAACGCCCTCAGTTATCCACACCACATCCCCATTTTACCACCCCTGCCCAGGAACTTCGAGGGAGGTCTGCCCCCCAGTAGTTCCAGGCCCGGGACCCCCAGGCCAGACACCCCTCTTTCAGGCAGGAACGCCCTCAGTTTATCCACACCACACCCCCATCTTTCGACCTCTGGGCCAAGGATCTTCGAGGGAAGACTGCCCCCCCAATAGTTCCAGTCCCGGGACCCCCAGGCCAGACCCTCCGCTTTCAGCCAGGAACGCCATCAGTTTATCCACACCACACCCCCATCTTTCGACTCCTGGGCCCGGATCTTCGAGGGAAGACTGCCTCCCCAGTAGTTCTAGCCCCGGGACCCCCAGGCCAGACCCCCCCACTTTCAGCCAGGAATGCCCTCAGTTTATCTACACCACACCCCCATCTTTCGAACCCTGGGCCAGGATCTTCCGGGAGGACTGCCCCCCAGTAGTTCCAGCTCCGGAATCACCAGGCCAGACCCCCCTCTTTCAGCAAGGAACGAACTCAGTTTATCCACACCACACCCCCATCTTTCGACCCCTGGGACAGGATCTTCGAGGGAGGACTGCCCCCCAGTAGTTCCAGCCCCGGGACACCAAGGCCAGACCCCCCTCTTTCAGCCAGGAACGCCCTCAGTTTATCCACACCACACCCCCATCTTTTGACCCCTGGGCCAGGATCTTCGAGAGAGGACTGCCCCCCCAGTAGTTCCAGCCCCGGGACCCCCCGCCAGACCCCCCTCTTTCAGCCAGTAATGCCCTCAGTTTATCCACACCACACCCCAATCTTGCCACGCCTGGCCAAGTATGTTCGAGGGAGGACTGCCCCCCAGTAGTTCCAGCCCCGAGACCTCCAGGCCAGACCCCACTCTTCCAGCCAGGAACCCCCTCAGTTTATCCAAACCACACCCCATCTTACCACCCCTGGGCCAGGATCATCGAAGGAGGACTGCCCCCAGTATTTCCAGCCCCGGGACCCCCTGGCCAGACCCTCCTCTATCAGTCAGGAACACCCTGCGTTTATCCACACCACACCCCCATCTTTCGACCCCTGGGCCCGGATCTTCGAGGGAGGACTGTCCCCCAGTAATTCCAGCCCCAAGACCCCCAGGACAGATCCCCCTCTTTCAGACAGGAACGCCCTCAGTTTATCCACACCACACCCCCATCTTTTGACCCCTGGGCCAAGATCTTCGAGGGAGGACTGCCGCCCAGTTTTTCCAGCCCCGGGAACCCCAGGGCAAAACCCCCTCTTTAAGCCAGGAACGCCCTCAGTTTATCCACACCACAAACCCATCTTTTGACCCCTGGGCCAGGATCTTCGAGGGAGGACAGCCCCCAGTAGTTCTAGCCCTGGACATCCAGGCCAGACCGCCCTCTTTCAACCTGGAATGCTCTCAGTTTATCCACACCACACGCCCATCTTTCGACCCTTTGGACCAGGATCTTCGAGGGAGGACTGTCCCCCAGTAGTTCCAGCCCCATGTCCCCCAGGCCAGACCCCCTTCTTTCAGCCAGGAACGCCCTCCGTTTATCCAAACCACACCCCCATCTTTTGACCCTTTGGACCAGGATCTTCGAGGGAGGACTGTCCCACAGTAGTTCCAGCCCCACCTCTGGCCCAGGATGTTCGAGGGAGGACTGCCCCCCAGTAGTAACAGCCCCGAGACCGCCAGGCCAGACCCCCCTCTTTCACCCAGGAACGCCCTCAGTTTATCCACACCACACCCTCATCTTACCACCCCTGTGCCAGGATCTTCGAGGGAGGACTGCCCCCCAGGAGTTCCAGCCCCGGGACCCCCATGCCAGACCCCCCTCTTTCAGCCAGGAACGCCGTCAGTTTATCCACACCACACGCCCATCTTTCGACCCCTGGGCCAGGATCTTCAAGGGAGGACTGACCCTCAGTACTTCCAGCCCCGGGACCCCCACGCCAGACCCCACTCTTTCAGCCAGGAACGCCCAAGTTTATCCAAACCACACCCCCATTATACCACCCTTGGTCCAGGATCTTCGAGGGAGGACTGCCCCCCCAGTAGTTCCAGCCCCTTGACCCCCAGGCCAGACTCTCCTCTTTCAGCCAGGATGCCCTCAGTTTATCCATACCACACCCCCATCTTTCGACCCCTGGGCCAGGATCTTCGAGGAGGACTGCCCCCCAGTAGTTCCAGCCCCAGGACCCCCAGGCCAGACCCCCCTCTTTCAGCCAAAAGTGCCCTCAGTTTACCCACACCACACCCCCATCTTACCACCCCTGGGCCAGGATCATCGAGGGAGGACTGCCCCCCAGTACTTCCAGCCCCGGGACCCCCAGGCCAGACCCCCCTCTTTCAGCCAGGAACGCTCTCAGTTTATCCACACCACACCCCCATCTTACCAACCCTGGGCCAGGATCTTCACAGGAGGTCTGCCCCCCAGGTGTTCCAGCCCCAGGACCCCCAGGCCAGACCCCCCTCTTTCAGGAAGTAACGCCCTCAGTTTATCCACACCACACCCCCATCTTTCGACCCCTGTGCCAGGATCTTCGAGGGAGGACTGATCCTCAGTAGTTCCAGCCCGGGACCCCCACGCCAGACTCCACTCTTTCAGCCAGGAACGCCCTCAGTTTATCCACACCACACCCCCATTATACCACCCTTGGGCCAGGATCTTCGACGGAGGACTGCCACCCCAGTTGTTAAAGCCCCTTGACCCCAAGGACAGACCCCCTCTTTCAGCCAGGAACGCCCTCAGTTTATCTACACCACACCCCCATCTGTCGACCCGTGGGCCAGGATCTTCAAGGGAGGACTGGCCCCCAAGTAGTTCCAGCCGCGGGACCCACAGGCCAGACCCCCCTCTTTCAGCCAGGAATGCCCTCAGTTTATTCACACCACACCCCCATCTTTCGACTCCTGGGCCAGGATCTTCGAGGCAGGACTGCCTCCCCAGTAGTTCTAGCCCCGGGACCCCCAGGCCAGACCCCCCCTTTCAGCCAGGATCGCCCTCAGTTTATCTACACCACACCCCCATATTTCGACCCCTGGGCCAGGATCTTCGAGGGAGGACTGCCCCTCAGTAGTTCCAACCCCGGGACCCCCAGGCCAGACCCCACTCTTTCAGCAAGGAACGTCCTCAGTTTATCCACACCACACCCCCATCTTACCACCCCTGGGCCAGGATCTTCGAGGGAGAACTGGCCCCTAGTAGTTCCAGCCCAAGGACACCCAGGCCAGACCCCACACTTTCAGCCAGGAACGCCCTCAGTTTATCCACACCACATCCCCATCTTTCAACTCCTGGGCCAGGATATTCGAGGGAAAACTGCCCCCCAGTAGTTCCAGCCCCGGAACCCCCCGCCAGACACCCCTCTTTCAGCCAGTAACGCCCTCAGTTTATCCACACCACACCCCAATCTTACCACCCCTGGCCCAGTTTGTTCGAGGGTGGACTGCCCCCCAGTAGTTCCAGCCCCGTGACCCCCATTCCAGACCCCCCTCTTTCAGGCAGGAACGCCCTCAGTTTATCCAAACCACACCCCATCTTACCACCCCTGGGCCAGGATCTTCGAAGGAGGACTGCCCCCCAGTATTTCCAGCCCCGGGACCCCCTGGCCAGACCCCACTCTATCAGCCAGGAACGCCCTCAGTTTATCCACACCACACCCCCATCTTTCGACCCCTGGGCCAGGATATTCGGGGGAGGACTGACCCCCAGTAGTTCCAGCCCCGGGACCCACAGGCCAGACCCCCCTCTTTCAGCCAGGAACGCCTCAGTTTATCCACACCACACCTCAGTCTTTCGACTCCTGGCCCAGGATCTTCGAGGGAGGACTACCCCCCAGTAGTTCCAGCCCCTGGACCCCCAGGCCAGACCCCCCTATTTCAGCCAGGAACGCCCTCAGTTTATCCACACCACACCCCAATCTTTCGACCCCTGGGCCAGGATCTTAGAGGGAGGACTGCCCCCCAGTATTTCCAGCCCCGGGTCCCCCATGCCAGACACCCCTCTTTCAGCCAGGAATGCCCTCACTTTATCCACACCACACCCCCATCTATCGAACCCTGGGCCAGGATCTTAGAGGGAGTACTGCCCCCCAGTAATTCCAACCCCGGGACCCCCTGGCCAGACCCCCCTATTTCAGCCAGGAACGCCTCAGTTTATCCACAACACACTTCAATCTATCGACCCCTGGGCCCGGATATTCGAGGGGGGACTGCCTCCGAGTAGTTCCAGCCCCGGGATCCCCAGGGCAGACCCCCCTCTTTCAGCCTGGAACGCTCTCAGGTTATCCACACCACGTCCCCATCTTTTGACCCCTGGCCCAGGATCTTCGAGGGAGGACTGCCCCCCCAGTAGTTCCAGTCCCGGAACCCCCAGTCCAGACACCCTTCTTTCAGCCAGGAACGCCCTCTGTTTATCCACACCACACCCTCATCTTTCGATCCCTAGGCCAGGATCTTCGAGGGAGGACTGACCCCCAGTAGTTCCAGCCCCTGGACACCCAGGCCAGACCACCCTCTTTCAGCCAGGAATGCCCTCAGTTTATCGACACCACAACCCCATCTTTCGACCCCTGGGCCAGGATCTTCGAGGGAGGACTGCCCCCCAGTAGTTCCAGCCCCGGGACCCCCAGGCCAGACCCCCCACTTTGAGCAAGGAACGCCCTCAGTTTATCCACACCACACCCCCATCTTTCGACCCCTGGGCCAGGATCTTCAAGGGAGGACTGACCCGCTGTAATTCCATCCCCGGGACCCCCAGTCCAGACCCCCATCTTTCAGCCTGGATCGCCTCAGTGTATCCACACCACACCACCGTATTTTGACCCCTGGGCCAGTATTTTCAAGGGAGGACTGCGCCCCAATAGATCCAGCCCCGGGACCCCCAAGCAAGAAACCCCTCTTTCAGCCAGGAACACCCTCAGTTTATCCACACCACACCCCCATCTATTGACCCCTGGGCCAGGATCTTCGAGGGAGGACTGCCGCCCAGTTGTTCCAGCCTCGGAACCCCCAGGGCAGACCCCCCTCTTTAAGCCATGAATGCCCTCAGTTTATCCACACCGCAAACCCATCTTTCGACCCCTGGGCCAGGATCTTCGAGGGAGGACAGCCACCCAGTAGTTCCAGCCCTGGGACTACCAGGCCAGACCGCCCTCTTTCAGCCTGGAACGCTCTCAGTTTATCCACACCATACCCTCATTTTTCGACCCCTGGGCCAGGATCTTCGAGGGAGTACTGCCCCGATAGTAGATCCAGGCCCGGGTCCCCCAGGCCAGACCCCCATCTTTCAGCCAGGAACACCCTCAGTTTATCCACACACACCACCATTTTACCACCCCTGGGCCAGGATCTAATAGGGAGGACTGTCCCCCAGTAGTTCCAACCCCGGGACCCCCAGGTCAGACCCCCATATTTAAGCCAGGAACGCCCTCAGTTTATCCACACCACAAACCCATCTTTCGACCCCTGGGCCAGGATCTTCGAGGGAGGACAGCCCCCCAGTAGTTCCAGCCCCGGGACCCCCAGGCCAGACCCCCCTCTTTCAGCCTGGAACGCTCGCAGTTTATCCACACTACACCCCCATCTTTCGACCCCTGGTCCAGGATCTTCGAGGGAGTACTGCCCCCACAGTAGATCCAGCTCCGGGTCCCCCAGGCCAGACCCCCATCTTTCAGCCAGGAACGCCTTCAGTTTTTCCACACACACCACCATCTTACCACCCCTGGGCCAGGATCTTCTAGAGAGGATTGCCCCCCAGTAGTACAAACCCCGGGACCCCCAGGCCAGACCCCCCTTTTTCAGCCAGGAACGCCCTCAGTTTATCCACACCACACCCCCATCATTCGACTCCTGGGCCAGGATCTTCGAGGGAGGACTGCCCCCCAGTAGTTCAAGCCCCGGGACCCCCAGGCCAGACCCTCCTGTTTCAGCCAGGAACGGCTTCAGTTTATCCACACCACACGCCCATCTTACCACCCCTGGGCCAGGATCTCCAAGAGAGGACTGCCCCCCAGTATTTCCAGCCCCAGGACCCCCAGTCCAGAACCCCCTGTTTCAGCCAGGATCGCCCTCACTTTATCCACACCAAACCCGCATCTTTCGGCCCCTGGGACAGGATCTTCGAGGGAGGACTGCCCCCAAGTACTTCCAGCCCCGGGACCCCCAGGCCAGACCCCCCTCATTCAGCCATGAACGCCCTCAGTTTATCCACACCACACCGCCATCTTTCGACCCCTGGGCCAGGATATTCTAGGGAGGAGTGCCCCCCAGTAGTTCCAACCCTGTGACCCCCAGGCCAGACCCCTCTCTTTCAGCCAGGAACGCCCTCAGTTTATCCTCACCACACCCACATCTTACCACCCCTGGGCCAGTATCTTCGAGGGAGGACTGCCCCCCAGTAGTTCCAGCTCCGGGTCCACGAAGCCAGAACCCCTCTTTCAGCCAGGAACGCGTCAGTTTATCCACACCACACCGCCATCTTTAGACCCCTGGGCCAGGATCTTCGAGGGAGGACTGACCCCCATTAGTTCCAGCCCTGGGACCCCAAGGTCGTTCCCCCTTCTTTCAGTCAGGAAAGCCCTCAGTTTATCCACACCACCCCCCCATCTTACCACCCATGGGCCCGCATCTTCGAGGCAGGACAGCCACTCCAGTAGTACAAGCCCCGGGACCACCAGGCCAGACCCCCCTCTTTCAGCCAGGAACGCCCTCAGTTTATCCACACCACACCCCGATCTTTCGATCCCTGGGACAGATTCGTCGAGGGAGGACTGCCCCCCAGTATTTCCAGCGCCGGGAAACCCAGGCCAGACCCCCCTTCTTTCAGCCAGGAACGCCCTCAGTTATCCACACCACACCCCCATCTTACCACCCCTGGCCCAGGATCTTCGAGGGAGGACTTCCCCCCTGTAGTTCCAGCCCAGGGACCCCCAGGCCAGACCCCCCTCTTTCATCAAGGAACGACCTCAGTTTATCCACACCACACCCCCATCTTTCGACCCCTGGGCCAGGATCTTCGAGGGAGGACTGCCCCCCAGTAGTTCCAGCCCCGGGACACCAAGGCCAGACCCCCCTCTTTCAGCCAGGAGCGCCCTCAGTTTATCCATACCACACCTCAATCTTACCTCCCCTGGCCCAGGATCTTCGAGGGAGGACTACCCCCAGTAGTTCCAGCCCCGAGACCCCAGGCCAGACAACCCTTTTTCAGCCAAGAACGCCCTCAGTTTATCCAATCCACACCCAATCTTACCACCCCTGGGCCAGGATCTTCGAAGGAGAACTGCCCCCCAGTATTTCCAGCCCCGGGACCCCCTGGCCAGACCCCCCTCTATCAGTCAGGAACACCCTCCTTTTATCCACACCACACCCCCATCTTTCGACCCCTGGGCCAGATCTTCGAGGGAGGACTGCCCCTCAGTAGTTCCAGCCCTGGGATCCTCAGGCCAGACCCCCTCTTGCAGCCAGGAACGCCCTCAGTTAATCCACACCACACCGCCATCTTTCGACCCCTGGGCCAGGATCTTCGAGTGAAGACTGCCCCCCAGTAGTTCCAGCCCCGGGATCCCCAGGCCAGACCCCCCTCTTTCAGCCAGGAACGCCCTCAGTTTATCCACACCACACCCCCATCTTTTGACCCCTGGGCTAGGATCTTCGAGGGTGGACTGCCCCCCTGTAGTTCCAGCCCCGGTACCCCCAGGCCAGACCCCCCTCTTTCAGGAAGGAAAGCCCTCAGTTTATCCACAACACACCCCTATCTTTCGACCCCTGGGCTAGGATCTTCGAGGGAGGACTGCCACCCAGTAGTTCCAGCACCGTGACCCACAGGCCAGAACCCCCTTTTTCAGCCAGGAACGCCTCAGTTTATCCACAACACACTTCAATCTTTCGACCCCTGGGCCAGGATATTCGAGTGGGGACGGCCTCCGAGTAGTTCCAGCCCCGGGATCCCCAGGGCAGACCCTCCTCTTTCAGCCTGGAACGCTCTCAGGTTATCCACAGCACGTCCCCATCTTTCGACACCTGGACCAGGATCTTCGAGGGGGGACTGCCCGCCCAGTAGTTCCAGTCCCGGAACCCCCAGTCCAGACACCCTTCTTTCAGACAGGAATGCCCTCAGTTTATCCACACCACACCCTCATCTTTCGATCCCTGTGCCAGGATCTTCGAGGGAGGACTGACCCCCAGTAGTTCCAGCCCCTGGATACCCAGGCCAGACCACCCTCTTTCAGCCTGGAACGCCCTCAGTTTATCCACACCACAACCCCATCTTTCAAGCCCTGGGCCAGGATCTTCGAGGGAGGACTGCCCCCCCCAGTAGTTCCAGCCCCGGGACCCCCAGGCCAGACCCCCCTCTTTCAGCCAGGAACACCCTCAGTTTATCCAAACCACACCCCATCTTACCACCCCTGGGCCAGGATCTTCGAAGGAGGACTGCCCCCCAGTATTTCCAGCCCCGGGACCCCCTGGCCAGACCCCCCTCTATCAGTCAGGAACACCCTCCCTTTATCCACACCACACCCCCATCTTTCGACCCTTTGGACCAGGATCTTCGAGGGAGGACTGTCCCCCAGTAGTTCCAGCCCCATGACACCCCAGGCCAGACCCCCCTCTTTCAGCCAGGAACGCCCTCAGTTTATCCAAACCACACCCCATCTTACCACCCCTGGGCCAGGATCTTCGAAGGAGGACTGCCCCCCAGTATTTCCAGCCCCGGGACCCCCTGGCCAGACCCCCCTCTATCAGTCAGGAACACCCTCCCTTTATCCACACCACACCCCCATCTTTCGACCCTTTGGACCAGGATCTTCGAGGGAGGACTGTCCCCCAGTAATTCCAGCCCCATGACCCCGCAGGCCAGACCCCCCTCTTTCAGCCAGGATTGCCTCAGTTTATCCACACCACTCCACCGTCTATTGACCCCTGGGCCAGTATTTTCAAGGGAGGACTGCGCCCCAATAGATCCAGCCCCGGGACCCCCAAGCCAGAAACCCCTCTTTCAGCCAGGAACGCCCTCAGTTTATCCACACCACACACCCATCTATTGACCCCTGGGCCAGGATCTTCGAGGGAGGACTGCCGCCCAGTTGTTCCAGCCCCGGAACCCCCAGGGCAGACCCCCCTCTTTAAGCCAGGAATGCCCTCAGTTTATCCACACCGCAAACCCATCTTTCGACCCCTGGGCCAGGATCTTCGAGGGAGGACAGCTACCCAGTAGTTCCAGCCCTGGGACTACCAGGCCAGACCGCCCTCTTTCAGCCTGGAACGCTCTCAGTTTATCCACACCATACCCTCATTTTTCGACCCCTGGGCCAGGATCTTCGAGGGAGTACTGCCCCGATAGTAGATCCAGGCCCGGGTCCCCCAGGCCAGACCCCCATCTTTCAGCCAGGAACACCCTCAGTTTATCCACACACACCACCATTTTACCACCCCTGGGCCAGGATCTAATAGGGAGGACTGTCCCCCAGTAGTTCCAACCCTGGGACCCCCAGGTCAGACCCCCATATTTAAGCCAGGAACGCCCTCAGTTTATCCACACCACAAACCCATCTTTCGACCCCTGGGCCAGGATCTTCGAGGGAGGAAAGCCCCCCAGTAGTTCCAGCCCCGGGACCCCCAGGCCAGACCCCCCTCTTTCAGCCTGGAACGCTCCCAGTTTATCCACACCACACCCCCATCTTTCGGCCCTGGTCCAGGATCGTCGAGGGAGTACTGCCCCCACAGTAGATCCAGCCCCGGGTCCCCCAGGCCAGACCCCCATCTTTCAGCCAGGAATGCCTTCAGTTTATCGACACACACCACCATCTTACAACCCCTGGGCCAGGATCTTCTAGGGAGGATTGCCCCCCAGTAGTACAAACCCCGGGACCCCCAGGCCAGACCCCCCTTTTTCAGCCAGGAACGCCCTCAGTTTATCCACACCACACCCCCATCATTCGACTCCTGGGCCAGGATCTTCGAGGGAGGACTGCCCCCCAGTAGTTCAAGCCCCGGGACCCCCAGGCCAGACCCCCCTGTTTCAGCCAGGAACGGCTTCAGTTTATCCACACCACATGCCCATCTTACCACCCCTGGGCCAGGATCTTCAAGGGAGGACTGCCCCCCAGTAGTTCCAGCCCCAGGATCCCTAGTCCAGACCCCCCTGTTTCAGCCAGGATCGCCCTCACTTTATCCACACCAAACCCGCATCTTACCACCCCTGGCCCAGGATCTTCGAGGGAGGACTGCCCCCCTCTAGTTCTAGCCCAGGGACTCCCAGGCCAGACCCCCCTCTTTCATCAAGGAACGACCTCAGTTTATCCACACCACACCCCCATCTTTCGACCCCTGGGCCAGGATCTTCGAGGGAGGACTGCCCCCCAGTAGTTCCAGCCCCAGGACACCAAGGCCAGACCCCCCTCTTTCAGCCAGGAGCGCCCTCAGTTTATCCATACCACACCTCAATCTTACCTCCCCTGGCCCAGGATCTTCGAGGGAGGACTACCCCCAGTAGTTCCAGCCCCGAGACCCCAGGCCAGACAACCCTTTTTCAGCCAAGAACGCCCTCAGTTTATCCAATCCACACCCAATCTTACCACCCCTGGGCCAGGATCTTCGAAGGAGAACTGCCCCCCAGTATTTCCAGCCCCGGGACCCCCTGGCCAGACCCCCCTCTATCAGTCAGGAACACCCTCCTTTTATCCACACCACACCCCCATCTTTCGACCCCTGGGCCAGATCTTCGAGGGAGGCCTGCCCCTCAGTAGTTCCAGCCCTGGGATCCTCAGGCCAGACCCCCTCTTGCAGCCAGGAACGCCCTCAGTTAATCCACACCACACCGCCATCTTTCGACCCCTGGGCCAGGATCTTCGAGTGAAGACTGCCCCCCAGTAGTTCCAGCCCCGGGATCCCCAGGCCAGACCCCCCTCTTTCAGCCAGGAACGCCCTCAGTTTATCCACACCACACCCCCATCTTTTGACCCCTGGGCTAGGATCTTCGAGGGTGGACTGCCCCCCTGTAGTTCCAGCCCCGGTACCCCCAGGCCAGACCCCCCTCTTTCAGGAAGGAAAGCCCTCAGTTTATCCACAACACACCCCTATCTTTCGACCCCTGGGCTAGGATCTTCGAGGGAGGACTGCCACCCAGTAGTTCCAGCACCGTGACCCACAGGCCAGAACCCCCTTTTTCAGCCAGGAACGCCTCAGTTTATCCACAACACACTTCAATCTTTCGACCCCTGGGCCAGGATATTCGAGTGGGGACGGCCTCCGAGTAGTTCCAGCCCCGGGATCCCCAGGGCAGACCCTCCTCTTTCAGCCTGGAACGCTCTCAGGTTATCCACAGCACGTCCCCATCTTTCGACACCTGGACCAGGATCTTCGAGGGGGGACTGCCCGCCCAGTAGTTCCAGTCCCGGAACCCCCAGTCCAGACACCCTTCTTTCAGACAGGAATGCCCTCAGTTTATCCACACCACACCCTCATCTTTCGATCCCTGTGCCAGGATCTTCAAGGGAGGACTGACCCCCAGTAGTTCCAGCCCCTGGATACCCAGGCCAGACCAACCTCTTTCAGCCTGGAACGCCCTCAGTTTATCCACACCACAACCCCATCTTTCAAGCCCTGGGCCAGGATCTTCGAGGGAGGACTGCCCCCCCCAGTAGTTCCAGCCCCGGGACCCCCAGGCCAGACCCCCCTCTTTCAGCCAGGAACACCCTCAGTTTATCCAAACCACACCCCATCTTACCACCCCTGGGCCAGGATCTTCGAAGGAGGACTGCCCCCCAGTATTTCCAGCCCCGGGACCCCCTGGCCAGACCCCCCTCTATCAGTCAGGAACACCCTCCCTTTATCCACACCACACCCCCATCTTTCGACCCTTTGGACCAGGATCTTCGAGGGAGGACTGTCCCCCAGTAGTTCCAGCCCCATGACACCCCAGGCCAGACCCCCCTCTTTCAGCCAGGAACGCCCTCAGTTTATCCAAACCACACCCCATCTTACCACCCCTGGGCCAGGATCTTCGAAGGAGGACTGCCCCCCAGTATTTCCAGCCCCGGGACCCCCTGGCCAGACCCCCCTCTATCAGTCAGGAACACCCTCCCTTTATCCACACCACACCCCCATCTTTCGACCCTTTGGACCAGGATCTTCGAGGGAGGACTGTCCCCCAGTAATTCCAGCCCCATGACCCCCCAGGCCAGACCCCCCTCTTTCAGCCAGGATCGCCTCAGTTTATCCACACCACTCCACCGTCTATTGACCCCTGGGCCAGTATTTTCAAGGGAGGACTGCACCCCAATAGATCCAGCCCCGGGACCCCCAAGCCAGAAACCCCTCTTTCAGCCAGGAACGCCCTCAGTTTATCCACACCACACCCCCATCTATTGACCCCTGGGCCAGGATCTTCGAGGGAGGACTGCCGCCCAGTTGTTCCAGCCCCGGAACCCCCAGGGCAGACCCCCCTCTTTAAGCCATGAATGCCCTCAGTTTATCCACACCACAAACCCATCTTTCGACCCCTGGGCCAGGATCTTCGAGGGAGGACAGCCACCCAGTAGTTCCAGCCCTGGGACTACCAGGCCAGACCGCCCTCTTTCAGCCTGGAACGCTCTCAGTTTATCCACACCATACCCTCATTTTTCGACCCCTGGGCCAGGATCTTCGAGGGAGTACTGCCCCGATAGTAGATCCAGGCCCGGGTCCCCCAGGCCAGACCCCCATCTTTCAGCCAGGAACACCCTCAGTTTATCCACACACACCACCATTTTACCACCCCTGGGCCAGGATCTAATAGGGAGGACTGTCCCCCAGTAGTTCCAACCCTGGGACCCCCAGGTCAGACCCCCATATTTAAGCCAGGAACGCCCTCAGTTTATCCACACCACAAACCCATCTTTCGACCCCTGGGCCAGGATCTTCGAGGGAGGACAGCCCCCCAGTAGTTCCAGCCCCGGGACCCCCAGGCCAGACCCCCCTCTTTCAGCCTGGAACGCTCCCAGTTTATCCACACCACACCCCCATCTTTCGGCCCTGGTCCAGGATCGTCGAGGGAGTACTGCCCCCACAGTAGATCCAGCCCCGGGTCCCCCAGGCCAGACCCCCATCTTTCAGCCAGGAATGCCTTCAGTTTATCGACACACACCACCATCTTACAACCCCTGGGCCAGGATCTTCTAGGGAGGATTGCCCCCCAGTAGTACAAACCCCGGGACCCCCAGGCCAGACCCCCCTTTTTCAGCCAGGAACGCCCTCAGTTTATCCACACCACACCCCCATCATTCGACTCCTGGGCCAGGATCTTCGAGGGAGGACTGCCCCCCAGTAGTTCAAGCCCCGGGACCCCCAGGCCAGACCCCCCTGTTTCAGCCAGGAACGGCTTCAGTTTATCCACACCACATGCCCATCTTACCACCCCTGGGCCAGGATCTTCAAGGGAGGACTGCCCCCCAGTAGTTCCAGCCCCAGGACCCCTAGTCCAGACCCCCCTGTTTCAGCCAGGATCGCCCTCACTTTATCCACACCAAACCCGCATCTTTCGACCCCTGGGACAGGATCTTCGAGGGAGGACTGCCCCCAAGTAGTTCCAGCCCCGGGACCCCCAGGTGAGACCCCCCTCATTCAGCCATGAACGCCCTCAGTTTATCCACACCACACCGCCATCTTTCGACCCCTGGGCCAGGATATTCTAGGGAGGAGTGCCCCCCAGTAGTTCCAACCCTGTGACCCCCAGGCCAGACCCCTCTCTTTCTGCCAGGAACACCCTCAGTTTATCCTCACCACACCCACATCTTACCACCCCTGGGCCAGTATCTTCGAGGGAGGACTGCCCCCCAGTAGTTCCAGCCCCGGGACCACCAGACCAGAACCCCTCTTTCAGCCAGGAACGCGTCAGTTTTTCCACACAACACCCCCATCTTACCACCACTGGGTCAGAATCTTCGAGGCAGGACTGCCCCCCAGTAGTTCCAGTCCCGGGACCCCCAGGCCAGACACCCCTCTTTCAGCCAGGAATGCCCCAGTTTATCCACACCACACCGCCATCTTTAGACCCCTGGGCCAGGATCTTCGAGGGAGGACTGACCCCCAGTAGTTCCAGCCCTGGGACCCCAAGGTCATTCCCCCTTCTTTCAGCCAGGAAAGCCCTCAGTTTATCCACACCACACCCCCATTTTACCACCCCTGGGCCCGGATCTTCGAGGGAGGACAGCCCCTCCAGTAGTTCAAGCCCCGGGACCCCCAGGCCAGACCCCCCTCTTTCAGCCAGGAACGCCCTCAGTTTATCCACACCACACCCCGATCTTTCGATCCCTGGGACAGGTTCTTCGAGGGAGGACTGCCCCCCAGTATTTCCAGCGCTGGGAAACCCAGGCCAGACCCCACCTCTTTCAGCCAGGAACGCCCTCAGTTATCCACACCACACCCCCATCTTACCACCCCTGGGCCAGGATCTTCGAGGGAGGACTGCCCCCCTGTAGTTCCAGCCCAGGTACCCCCAGGCCAGACCCCCCTCTTTCATCAAGGAACGACCTCAGTTTATCCACACCACACCCCCATCTTTCGACCCCAGGGCCAGGATCTTCGAGGGAGGACTGCCCCCCTGTAGTTCCAGCCCCGGTACCCCCAGGCCAGACCCCCCTCTTTCAGGAAGGAAAGCCCTCAGTTTATCCACAACACACCCCTATCTTTCGACCCCTGGGCCAGGATCTTCGAGGGAGGACTGCCACCCAGTAGTTCCAGCACCGTGACCCACAGGAAAGACCCCCCCTTTTCAACCAGGAACGCCTCAGTTTATCCAAAACACACTTCAATCTTTCGACCTCTGGGCCAGGATATTCGAGGGGGGACGGCCTCCGAGTAGTACCAGCCCCGGGATCCCCAGGGCAGACCCCCCTCTTTCAGCCTGGAACGCTCTCAGTTTATCCACACCACGTCCCAATCTTTCAACCCCTGGCCCAGGATCTTCGAGGGGGGACTGCCCCCCCAGTAGTTCCAGTCCCGGAACCCCCAGTCCAGACACCCTTCTTTCAGACAGGAATGCCCTCAGTTTATCCACACCACACCCTCATCTTTCGATCCCTGTGCCAGGATCTTCGAGGGAGGACTGACCCCCAGTAGTTTCAGCCCCTGGACACCGAGGCCAGACAACCCTCTTTCAGCCAGGAACGCCCTCAGTTTATCCACACCACAACCCCATCTTTCAAGCCCTCGGCCAGGATCTTCGAGGGAGGACTGCCCCCCAGTAGTTCCAGGCCCGGGACCCCCAGGCCAGACCCCCCTCTTTTAGCCAGGAACACCCTCAGTTATCCACACCACACCCGCATCTTACCACCCCTGGCCCAGGATCTTCGAGGGAGGACTGCACCCAGTAGTTCCAGCCCCGGGACCCCCAGGCCAGACCCCCCTATTTCAGCCAGGAACGCCCTCAGTTTATCCACACCACACCCCGATCTTTCGACCCCTGGGCCCGGATCTTCGAGGGAGGACTGCCCCCCAGTAGTTCCAGCCCCGGGACCCCCAGGACAGACCCCCCTCTTTCAGCCAGGAACGCCCTCAGTTTATCCACACCACACACCCATCTTTCGAACCCTGGGCCAGGATCTTGGAGGGAGGAATGCCCCCCAATTTTTCCAACCCCGGGACCCCCTGGCCAGAACCCCCTCATTCAGCCATGAACGCCCTCAGTTTATCCACACCACACCCCCATTTTTCGACCCCTGGGCCAGGATCTTCAAGGGAGGACTGACCCCCAGTAGTTCCATCCCCGGGACCCCCAGTTCAGACCCCCATCTTTCAGCCAGGATCTCCTCAGTTTATCCACACCACACCACCATCTTTTGACCCCTGGGCCAGTATTTTCAAGGGAGGGCAGCGCCCCAATAGATCCAGCCCTGGGTCCCCCAGGCCCGACCCCCATCTTTCAGCCAGGAACGCCCTCAGTTTATCCACACACACCACCATCTTACAACCCCTGGGACAGGATCTTCTAGGTAGGACTGCCCTCCAGTAGTACCAACCCTGGGACCCCCAGGTCAGACCACCCTCTTTCAGCCAGGACCGCCCTCAGTTTATCCACACCACACCCACATCATTCGACTCCTGGGCCAGGATCTTCGAGGGAGGACTGCCCCCCAGTAGATCCAGCCCCAGGACCCCCAGGAGAGACCCCCCTGTTTCAGCCAGGAACGGCCTCAGTTTATCCACACCACACCCCCGTCTTACCACCCCTGGGCCAGGATATTAGAGGGAAGACTGCCCCCCAGTAGTTCCAGCCCAGGGATCCCCAGGTCACACCCCCCTCTTTCAGCCAGGAAGAGCCCTCATTGTATCCACACAACACCCCCATCTTTTGACCCCTGGGCTAGGATCTTCGAGGGAGGACTACCCCCCTGTACTTCCAGCCCCGGGACCCACAGGCCAGACCCCCCTCTTTCAGCCGGGAACGCCCTCAGTTTATCCACAACACACCCCCATTTTTCGACCCCTGGGACAGTATCTTCGAGAGAGGACTACCACCCAGTAGTTCCAGCACTGGGACCCACAGGCCAGACCCCGCTCTTACAGCCAGGAACACCTCAGTTTATCCACACCACACTTCAATATTTCGACCACTGGGCCAGGATATTCGAGGGAGGACTGCCTCCCAGTAGTACCAGCCCCGGGACCCACAGGGCAGACCCCCCTCTTTCAGCCTGGAACGCTCTCAGGTTATCCACACTACGTCCCCATCTTTCGACCCCTGGGCCAGGATCTTCTAGGGAGGACTGCCCCCCAGTAGTTCCAGTCCCGGAACCCCCAGTCCAGAGACCCCTCTTTCAGCCAGGATCGCCCTCAGTTTATCCACACCACACCCTCATCTTTCGATTCCTGGGCCAGGATCTTCGAGGGAGGACTGACCCCCAGTAGTTCCAGCCCCTGGACACCCAGGCCAGACCCCCCTCTTTCAGCCAGGAACGCCCTCAGTTTATCCACTCCACACCCCCATCTATCGACCCCTGAGCCAGGATCTTCGAGGGAGGACTGTCCCCCCAGTAGTTCCAGCCCCGGGAACCCCAGGCCAGACCCCCCTCAGTTATACACACCCCAGGAACGCCCTCAGTTATCCACACCACACCCCCATCTTACCACCCCTGGCCCAGGATCTTCGAGGGAGGACTGACCCCAGTAGTTCCAGCCCTGGGACCCCCAGGGCAGACCCCCCTATTTCAGCCAGGAACGTCCTCAGTTTATCCACACCACACCCCGATCTTTCGACCCCTGGGCCAGGATCTTCGAGGGAGGACTGCCCCCCAGTATTTCCAGCCCCGGGACCCCCAGGCCAGACACCCCTCTTTCAGCGAGGAACGCCCTCAGTTTATCCACACTACACCCACATCTTTCAAACCATGGACCAGGATCTTGGAGGGAGGACTGCCCCCCAGTAGTTCCAACCCCGGGACCCCCTGGCCAGACCCCCCTAATTCAGCCATGTACGCCCTCAGTTTATCCACACCACACCCCCATCTTTCGACCCCTTGGCCAGGATCTTCAAGTGAGGACTGACCCCCAGTAGTTCCATCCCCGGGATCCCCAGTCCAGACCCCCATCTTTCAGCCAGGATCGCCTCAGTTTATCCACACCACACCACCGTCTTTCGACCCCTGGGCCTGTATTTTCAAGGGAGGACTGCGCCCCAGTAGATCCAGCCCGGGGACCCCCATGCCAGACACCCCTCTTTCAGCCCGGAACGCCCTGAGTTTATCCACACCACACTCCCGTCATTCGACCCCTGTGCCAGGATCTTCGAGGGAGGACTGTCCCCCAGTAGTTCCAGCCCCAAGACCCCCAAGCCAGACCCCCCTATTTCAGCCAGGAACGCCCTCAGTTTATCCACACCACACCCCCATCTTTCGACCCCTGGGCCGGGATCTTCGAGGGAGGACAGCTCCCCAGTAGTTCCAGCCCCAAGACCCCCAGGCCAGACCCCCCTCTTTCAGCCTGGAACGCTCGCAGTTTATCCACACCACACCCCCATCTTTCGACCTCTGGGCCAGGATCTTCGAGGCAGTACTGCCCCCACAGTAGATCGAGCCCCGGGTCCCCCAGTCCAGACCCCCATCTTTCAGCCAGGAACGCCCTCAGTTTATCCACACACACCACCATCTTACCACCCCTGGGCCAGGATCTAATAGGGAGGACTGCCCCCCACTAGTTCCAACCCCGGGACCCCCAGGCCAGACCACTCTATTTAAGCCAGGAACGCCCTCAGTTTATCCACACCACAAACCCGTCTTTCGACCGCTTGGCCAGGATCTTCGAGGGAGGACAGCTCCCCAGTAGTTCCAGCACCGGGACCCCCAGGCTAGAGCCCCCGGTTTCAGCCAGGAACGGTCTCAGTTTATCCACACCACACCACCATCTTACCACCCCTGGGCTAGGATCTTCAAGGGAGGACTGCCACCCAGTAGTTCCAGCCCCAGGACCCCCAGGCCAGACCCCCCTGTTTCAGCCAGGAACGCCCTCAGTTTATCCACACCACACCCCCATCTTTCGACCCCTGGCCCAGGATCTTCGAGGGAGGACTGGCCTCCCAGTAGTACCAGCCCCAGGACCCCCAGGCCAGACTCCACCCTTTCAGCCAGTAACGCCCTCAGTTTATCCACACCACACCCCCATTTTTCGACTCCTGGGACAGGATCTTCGAGGGAGGCCTGCCCCCCAGTAGTTCCAGCCCCGGGACCCCCAGGCCAGACACCCTCTTTTAGCAAGGAACGACCTCAGTTTATCCTCACCACACTCCCATCTTTTGACCCCTGGGTCCGGATCTTCGAGGGAGGACTGACCCCCAATAGTTCCAGCCCCGGGACATCCAGGCCAGACCCCCCTCTTTCAGCCAGGAACGCCCTCAGTTTATCCACACCTCACCCCCATCTTACCATCCCTGGGCCAGGATCTTCGAGGCAGGACTGCGCCCTCAGTAGTTCCTGCCCCGGGACCCCCAGGCCAGACCCGCCTCTTTCAGCCAGGAACGCCCTCAGTTATCCACACCACACCTCCATCTTACCACCCCTGGCCCAGGATATTCGAGGGAGGACTGCCCCCCAGTAGTTCCAGCCCCGGGACCCCCAGGCCAGACCCCCCTCTTTCAGCCAGGAACGCCTTCAGTTTATCCACAACACACTCCCATCTTTCCGCCCCTGGGCCAGATTCTTCGAGGGAGGACTGCCCCCCAGTAGTTCCAGCCCCGGGACCCCCAAGCCAGACCCCCCTGTTTCAGTCAGGAACGGCCTCAGTTTATCCACACCACACCCCGATCTTTCGACCCCTGGGCAAGGATCTTCGAGGGAGCACTGCCCCCCCAGTTGTTCCAACCCCGGGACCCCCTGGCCTGAACCCCCTCATTCAGCCATGAACGCCCTCAGTTTATCCAAACCACAGACCCCATCTTTCGACCCCTGGGCCAGGATCTTCAAGGGAGGACTGACCCCCAGTAGTTCCATCCCCGGGACCCCCAGTTCAGACCCCCATCTTTCAGCCAGGATCTCCTCAGTTTATCCACACCACACCACCATCTTTTGACCCCTGGGCCAGTATTTTCAAGGGAGGACTGCGCCCCAATAGATCCAGCCCCAGGACCCCCAGGCCAGACCCCCCTGTTTCAGCCAGGAACGCCCTCAGTTTATCCACACCACACCCTCATATTTCGACCCCTGGGCCAGGATTTTCGAGGGAGTACTGCCCCAAAGTAGTTCCAGCCCCGGGAACCCCAGGCCAGACCCCCCTCTTTCAGCCTGGAACGCTCCCAGTTTATCCACACCACACCCCCATCTTTCGGCCCTGGTCCAGGATCGTCGAGGGAGTACTGCCCCCACAGTAGATCCAGCCCCGGGTCCCCCAGGCCAGACCCCCATCTTTCAGCCAGGAATGCCTTCAGTTTATCGACACACACCACCATCTTACAACCCCTGGGCCAGGATCTTCTAGGGAGGATTGCCCCCCAGTAGTACAAACCCCGGGACCCCCAGGCCAGACCCCCCTTTTTCAGCCAGGAACGCCCTCAGTTTATCCACACCACACCCCCATCATTCGACTCCTGGGCCAGGATCTTCGAGGGAGGACTGCCCCCCAGTAGTTCAAGCCCTGGGACCCCCAGGCCAGACCCCCCTGTTTCAGCCAGGAACGGCTTCAGTTTATCCACACCACATGCCCATCTTACCACCCCTGGGCCAGGATCTTCAAGGGAGGACTGCCCCCCAGTAGTTCCAGCCCCAGGACCCCTAGTCCAGACCCCCCTGTTTCAGCCAGGATCGCCCTCACTTTATCCACACCAAACCCGCATCTTTCGACCCCTGGGACAGGATCTTCGAGGGAGGACTGCCCCCAAGTAGTTCCAGCCCCGGGACCCCCAGGTGAGACCCCCCTCATTCAGCCATGAACGCCCTCAGTTTATCCACACCACACCGCCATCTTTCGACCCCTGGGCCAGGATATTCTAGGGAGGAGTGCCCCCCAGTAGTTCCAACCCTGTGACCCCCAGGCCAGACCCCTCTCTTTCTGCCAGGAACACCCTCAGTTTATCCTCACCACACCCACATCTTACCACCCCTGGGCCAGTATCTTCGAGGGAGGACTGCCCCCCAGTAGTTCCAGCCCCGGGACCACCAGACCAGAACCCCTCTTTCAGCCAGGAACGCGTCAGTTTTTCCACACAACACCCCCATCTTACCACCACTGGGTCAGAATCTTCGAGGCAGGACTGCCCCCCAGTAGTTCCAGTCCCGGGACCCCCAGGCCAGACACCCCTCTTTCAGCCAGGAATGCCCCAGTTTATCCACACCACACCGCCATCTTTAGACCCCTGGGCCAGGATCTTCGAGGGAGGACTGACCCCCAGTAGTTCCAGCCCTGGGACCCCAAGGTCATTCCCCCTTCTTTCAGCCAGGAAAGCCCTCAGTTTATCCACACCACACCCCCATTTTACCACCCCTGGGCCCGGATCTTCGAGGGAGGACAGCCCCTCCAGTAGTTCAAGCCCCGGGACCCCCAGGCCAGACCCCCCTCTTTCAGCCAGGAACGCCCTCAGTTTATCCACACCACACCCCGATCTTTCGATCCCTGGGACAGGTTCTTCGAGGGAGGACTGCCCCCCAGTATTTCCAGCGCTGGGAAACCCAGGCCAGACCCCACCTCTTTCAGCCAGGAACGCCCTCAGTTATCCACACCACACCCCCATCTTACCACCCCTGGGCCAGGATCTTCGAGGGAGGACTGCCCCCCTGTAGTTCCAGCCCAGGTACCCCCAGGCCAGACCCCCCTCTTTCATCAAGGAACGACCTCAGTTTATCCACACCACACCCCCATCTTTCGACCCCAGGGCCAGGATCTTCGAGGGAGGACTGCCCCCCTGTAGTTCCAGCCCCGGTACCCCCAGGCCAGACCCCCCTCTTTCAGGAAGGAAAGCCCTCAGTTTATCCACAACACACCCCTATCTTTCGACCCCTGGGCCAGGATCTTCGAGGGAGGACTGCCACCCAGTAGTTCCAGCACCGTGACCCACAGGAAAGACCCCCCCTTTTCAACCAGGAACGCCTCAGTTTATCCAAAACACACTTCAATCTTTCGACCTCTGGGCCAGGATATTCGAGGGGGGACGGCCTCCGAGTAGTACCAGCCCCGGGATCCCCAGGGCAGACCCCCCTCTTTCAGCCTGGAACGCTCTCAGTTTATCCACACCACGTCCCAATCTTTCAACCCCTGGCCCAGGATCTTCGAGGGGGGACTGCCCCCCCAGTAGTTCCAGTCCCGGAACCCCCAGTCCAGACACCCTTCTTTCAGACAGGAATGCCCTCAGTTTATCCACACCACACCCTCATCTTTCGATCCCTGTGCCAGGATCTTCGAGGGAGGACTGACCCCCAGTAGTTTCAGCCCCTGGACACCGAGGCCAGACAACCCTCTTTCAGCCAGGAACGCCCTCAGTTTATCCACACCACAACCCCATCTTTCAAGCCCTCGGCCAGGATCTTCGAGGGAGGACTGCCCCCCAGTAGTTCCAGGCCCGGGACCCCCAGGCCAGACCCCCCTCTTTCAGCCAGGAACACCCTCAATTATCCACACCACACCCGCATCTTACCACCCCTGGCCCAGGATCTTCGAGGGAGGACTGCACCCAGTAGTTCCAGCCCCGGGACCCCCAGGCCAGACCCCCCTATTTCAGCCAGGAACGCCCTCAGTTTATCCACACCACACCCCGATCTTTCGACCCCTGGGCCCGGATCTTCGAGGGAGGACTGCCCCCCAGTAGTTCCAGCCCCGGGACCCCCAGGACAGACCCCCCTCTTTCAGCCAGGAACGCCCTCAGTTTATCCACACCACACACCCATCTTTCGAACCCTGGGCCAGGATCTTGGAGGGAGGAATGCCCCCCAATTTTTCCAACCCCGGGACCCCCTGGCCAGAACCCCCTCATTCAGCCATGAACGCCCTCAGTTTATCCACACCACACCCCCATTTTTCGACCCCTGGGCCAGGATCTTCAAGGGAGGACTGACCCCCAGTAGTTCCATCCCCGGGACCCCCAGTTCAGACCCCCATCTTTCAGCCAGGATCTCCTCAGTTTATCCACACCACACCACCATCTTTTGACCCCTGGGCCAGTATTTTCAAGGGAGGGCAGCGCCCCAATAGATCCAGCCCTGGGTCCCCCAGGCCCGACCCCCATCTTTCAGCCAGGAACGCCCTCAGTTTATCCACACACACCACCATCTTGCAACCCCTGGGACAGGATCTTCTAGGTAGGACTGCCCTCCAGTAGTACCAACCCTGGGACCCCCAGGTCAGACCACCCTCTTTCAGCCAGGACCGCCCTCAGTTTATCCACACCACACCCACATCATTCGACTCCTGGGTCAGGATCTTCGAGGGAGGACTGCCCCCCAGTAGATCCAGCCCCAGGACCCCCAGGAGAGACCCCCCTGTTTCAGCCAGGAACGGCCTCAGTTTATCCACACCACACCCCCGTCTTACCACCCCTGGGCCAGGATATTAGAGGGAAGACTGCCCCCCAGTAGTTCCAGCCCAGGGATCCCCAGGTCACACCCCCCTCTTTCAGCCAGGAAGAGCCCTCATTGTATCCACACAACACCCCCATCTTTTGACCCCTGGGCTAGGATCTTCGAGGGAGGACTACCCCCCTGTACTTCCAGCCCCGGGACCCACAGGCCAGACCCCCCTCTTTCAGCCGGGAACGCCCTCAGTTTATCCACAACACACCCCCATTTTTCGACCCCTGGGACAGTATCTTCGAGAGAGGACTACCACCCAGTAGTTCCAGCACTGGGACCCACAGGCCAGACCCCGCTCTTACAGCCAGGAACACCTCAGTTTATCCACACCACACTTCAATATTTCGACCACTGGGCCAGGATATTCGAGGGAGGACTGCCTCCCAGTAGTACCAGCCCCGGGACCCACAGGGCAGACCCCCCTCTTTCAGCCTGGAACGCTCTCAGGTTATCCACACTACGTCCCCATCTTTCGACCCCTGGGCCAGGATCTTCTAGGGAGGACTGCCCCCCAGTAGTTCCAGTCCCGGAACCCCCAGTCCAGAGACCCCTCTTTCAGCCAGGATCGCCCTCAGTTTATCCACACCACACCCTCATCTTTCGATTCCTGGGCCAGGATCTTCGAGGGAGGACTGACCCCCAGTAGTTCCAGCCCCTGGACACCCAGGCCAGACCCCCCTCTTTCAGCCAGGAACGCCCTCAGTTTATCCACTCCACACCCCCATCTATCGACCCCTGAGCCAGGATCTTCGAGGGAGGACTGTCCCCCCAGTAGTTCCAGCCCCGGGAACCCCAGGCCAGACCCCCCTCAGTTATACACACCCCAGGAACGCCCTCAGTTATCCACACCACACCCCCATCTTACCACCCCTGGCCCAGGATCTTCGAGGGAGGACTGACCCCAGTAGTTCCAGCCCTGGGACCCCCAGGGCAGACCCCCCTATTTCAGCCAGGAACGTCCTCAGTTTATCCACACCACACCCCGATCTTTCGACCCCTGGGCCAGGATCTTCGAGGGAGGACTGCCCCCCAGTATTTCCAGCCCCGGGACCCCCAGGCCAGACACCCCTCTTTCAGCGAGGAACGCCCTCAGTTTATCCACACTACACCCACATCTTTCAAACCATGGACCAGGATCTTGGAGGGAGGACTGCCCCCCAGTAGTTCCAACCCCGGGACCCCCTGGCCAGACCCCCCTAATTCAGCCATGTACGCCCTCAGTTTATCCACACCACACCCCCATCTTTCGACCCCTTGGCCAGGATCTTCAAGTGAGGACTGACCCCCAGTAGTTCCATCCCCGGGATCCCCAGTCCAGACCCCCATCTTTCAGCCAGGATCGCCTCAGTTTATCCACACCACACCACCGTCTTTCGACCCCTGGGCCTGTATTTTCAAGGGAGGACTGCGCCCCAGTAGATCCAGCCCGGGGACCCCCATGCCAGACACCCCTCTTTCAGCCCGGAACGCCCTGAGTTTATCCACACCACACTCCCGTCATTCGACCCCTGTGCCAGGATCTTCGAGGGAGGACTGTCCCCCAGTAGTTCCAGCCCCAAGACCCCCAAGCCAGACCCCCCTATTTCAGCCAGGAACGCCCTCAGTTTATCCACACCACACCCCCATCTTTCGACCCCTGGGCCGGGATCTTCGAGGGAGGACAGCTCCCCAGTAGTTCCAGCCCCAAGACCCCCAGGCCAGACCCCCCTCTTTCAGCCTGGAACGCTCGCAGTTTATCCACACCACACCCCCATCTTTCGACCTCTGGGCCAGGATCTTCGAGGCAGTACTGCCCCCACAGTAGATCGAGCCCCGGGTCCCCCAGTCCAGACCCCCATCTTTCAGCCAGGAACGCCCTCAGTTTATCCACACACACCACCATCTTACCACCCCTGGGCCAGGATCTAATAGGGAGGACTGCCCCCCACTAGTTCCAACCCCGGGACCCCCAGGCCAGACCACTCTATTTAAGCCAGGAACGCCCTCAGTTTATCCACACCACAAACCCGTCTTTCGACCGCTTGGCCAGGATCTTCGAGGGAGGACAGCTCCCCAGTAGTTCCAGCACCGGGACCCCCAGGCTAGAGCCCCCGGTTTCAGCCAGGAACGGTCTCAGTTTATCCACACCACACCACCATCTTACCACCCCTGGGCTAGGATCTTCAAGGGAGGACTGCCACCCAGTAGTTCCAGCCCCAGGACCCCCAGGCCAGACCCCCCTGTTTCAGCCAGGAACGCCCTCAGTTTATCCACACCACACCCCCATCTTTCGACCCCTGGCCCAGGATCTTCGAGGGAGGACTGGCCTCCCAGTAGTACCAGCCCCAGGACCCCCAGGCCAGACTCCACCCTTTCAGCCAGTAACGCCCTCAGTTTATCCACACCACACCCCCATTTTTCGACTCCTGGGACAGGATCTTCGAGGGAGGCCTGCCCCCCAGTAGTTCCAGCCCCGGGACCCCCAGGCCAGACACCCTCTTTTAGCAAGGAACGACCTCAGTTTATCCTCACCACACTCCCATCTTTTGACCCCTGGGTCCGGATCTTCGAGGGAGGACTGACCCCCAATAGTTCCAGCCCCGGGACATCCAGGCCAGACCCCCCTCTTTCAGCCAGGAACGCCCTCAGTTTATCCACACCTCACCCCCATCTTACCATCCCTGGGCCAGGATCTTCGAGGCAGGACTGCGCCCTCAGTAGTTCCTGCCCCGGGACCCCCAGGCCAGACCCGCCTCTTTCAGCCAGGAACGCCCTCAGTTATCCACACCACACCTCCATCTTACCACCCCTGGCCCAGGATATTCGAGGGAGGACTGCCCCCCAGTAGTTCCAGCCCCGGGACCCCCAGGCCAGACCCCCCTCTTTCAGCCAGGAACGCCTTCAGTTTATCCACAACACACTCCCATCTTTCCGCCCCTGGGCCAGATTCTTCGAGGGAGGACTGCCCCCCAGTAGTTCCAGCCCCGGGACCCCCAAGCCAGACCCCCCTGTTTCAGTCAGGAACGGCCTCAGTTTATCCACACCACACCCCGATCTTTCGACCCCTGGGCAAGGATCTTCGAGGGAGCACTGCCCCCCCAGTTGTTCCAACCCCGGGACCCCCTGGCCTGAACCCCCTCATTCAGCCATGAACGCCCTCAGTTTATCCAAACCACAGACCCCATCTTTCGACCCCTGGGCCAGGATCTTCAAGGGAGGACTGACCCCCAGTAGTTCCATCCCCGGGACCCCCAGTTCAGACCCCCATCTTTCAGCCAGGATCTCCTCAGTTTATCCACACCACACCACCATCTTTTGACCCCTGGGCCAGTATTTTCAAGGGAGGACTGCGCCCCAATAGATCCAGCCCCAGGACCCCCAGGCCAGACCCCCCTGTTTCAGCCAGGAACGCCCTCAGTTTATCCACACCACACCCTCATATTTCGACCCCTGGGCCAGGATTTTCGAGGGAGTACTGCCCCAAAGTAGTTCCAGCCCCGGGAACTCCAGGCCAGTCCCCCCTCTTTCAGGCAGGAACGCCCTCTGTTTATCCACACCACACCCCCATCTTTCGACCCCTGGCCCAGGATCTTCGAGGGAGGACTGGCCTCCCAGTAGTACCAGCCCCAGGACCACCAGGCCAGACCCCACCCTTTCAGCCAGTAACGCCCTCAGTTTATCCACACCACACCCCCATTTTTCGACTCCTGGGCCAGGATCTTCGAGGGAGGACTGCCCCCCAGTAGTTCCAGCACCGGGACCCCCAGGCCAGACACCCTCTTTTAGCAAGGAACGACCTCAGTTTATCCTCACCACACTCCCATCTTTTGACCCCTGGGCCCGGATCTTCGAGGGAGGACTGACCCCCAATAGTTCCAGCCCCGGGACATCCAGGCCAGACCCCCCTCTTTCAGCCAGGAACGCCCTCAGTTTATCCACACCTCACCCCCATCTTACCATCCCTGGGCCAGGATTTTCGAGGCAGGACTGCGCCCTCAGGAGTTCCTGCCCCAGGACCACCAGGCCAGACCCGCCTCTTTCAGCCAGGAACGCCCTCAGTTATCCACACCACACCTCCATCTTACCACCCCTGGCCCAGGATATTCGAGGAAGGACTGCCCCCCAGTAGTTCCAGCCCCGGGACCCCCAGGCCAGACCCCCCTCTTTCAGCCTGGAACGCTCTCAGGTTATCCACACCACGTCCCCATCTTTCAAACCCTGGCCCAGGATCTTCGAGGGGGGACTGCCCCTCCAGTAGTTCCAGCCCCGGGACCCCCAGGCCAGACCCCCGTATTTCAGCCAGGAACGCCCTCAGTTTATCCACACCACACCCCGATCTTTCGACCCCTGTGCCCGGATCTTCGAGGGAGGACTGCCCCCCAGTAGTTCCAGCCCCGGGTCCCCCAGGACAGACCCCCCTCTTTCAGCCAGGAACGCCCTCAGTTTATCCACACCACACACCCATCTTTCGAACCCTGGGCCAAGGTCTTGGAGGGAGGACTGCCCCCCAGTTGTTCCAACCCCGGGACCCCCTGGCCAGAACCCCCTCATTCAGCCATGAACGCCCTCAGTTTATCCAAACCACAGACCCCATCTTTCGACCCCTGGGCCAGGATCTTCAAGGGAGGACTGACCCCCAGTAGTTCCATCCCCGGGACCCCCAGTTCAGACCCCCATCTTTCAGCCAGGATCTCCTCAGTTTATCCACACCACACCACCATCTTTTGACCCCTGGGCCAGTATTTTCAAGGGAGGACTGCGCCCCAATAGATCCAGCCCCGGGACCCCCAAGCCAGACCCCCCTCTTTCAGCCAGGAAAGCCCTCAGTTTATCCACACCACACCCCCATCTTTTGACCCCTGGGCCAGGATCTTTGAGGGAGGACTGCCACCCAGTAGTTCCAGCCCCGGAACCCCCAGGGCAGACCCCCCTCTTTAAGCCAGGAATGCCCTCAGTTTATCCGCACCACAAACCCATCTTTCGACCCCTGGGCCAGGATCTTCGAGGGAGGACAGCCCCCCAGTAGTTCCTGCCCCGGGACTCCCAGGCCAGACCCCCCTCTTTCAGCCTGGAACGCTCGCAGTTTATCCACACCACACCCCCATCTTTCGACCCCTGTGCCAGGATCTTCGAGGGAGTACTGCCCCCACAGTAGATCCAGCCCTGGGTCCCCCAGGCCCGGCCCCCATCTTTCAGCCAGGAACGCCCTCAGTTTATCCACACACACCACCATCTTACAACCCCTGGGACAGGATCTTCTAGGTAGGACTGCCCTCCAGTAGTACCAACCCTGGGACCCCCAGCCCCGACCACCCTCTTTCAGCCAGGACCGCCCTCAGTTTATCCACACCACACCCACATCATTCGACTCATGGGCCAGGATCTTCGAGGGAGGACTGCCCCCCAGTAGATCCAGCCCCAGGACTCCCAGGCTAGACCCCCCTGTTTCAGCCAGGAACGGCCTCAGTTTATCCACACCACACCCCCGTCTTACCACCCCTGGGCCAGGATATTAGAGGGAAGACTGACCCCAGTAGTTCCAGCCCAGGGACCCCCAGGTCACACCGCCCCTCTTTCAGCCAGGAACGCCCTCATTGTATCCACACCACAACCCCATCTTTTGACCCCTGGGCTAGGATCTTCGAGGGAGGACTACCCCCCTGTACTTCCAGCCCCGGGACCCACAGGCCAGACCCCCCTCTTTCAGCCGGGAACGCCCTCAGTTTATCCACAACACACCCCCATTTTTCGACCCCTGGGACAGTATCTTCGAGGGAGGACTACCACCCAGTCGTTCCAGCACTGGGACCCACAGGCCAGACCCCGCTCTTACAGCCAGGAACGCCTCAGTTTATCCACACCACACTTCAATATTTCGACCACTGGGCCAGGATATTCGAGGGAGGTCTGCCTCCCAGTAGTACCAGCCCCGGGACCCCCAGGGCAGACCCCCCTCTTTCAGCCTGGAACGCTCTCAGGTTATCCACACCACGTCCCCATCTTTCGACCCCTGGGCCAGGATCTTCTAGGGAGGACTGCCCCCGCAGTAGTTCCAGTCCCGGAACCCCCAGTCCAGAGACCCCTCTTTCAGCCAGGATCGCCCTCAGTTTATCCACACCACACACTCATCTTTCGAATCCTGGGCCAGGATCTTCGAGGGAGGACTGACCCCCAGTAGTTCCAGCCCCTGGACACCCAGGCCAGACCCCCCTCTTTCAGCCAGGAACGCCCTCAGTTTATCCACTCCACACCCCTATCTTTCGACCCCTGAGCCAGGATCTTCGAGGGAGGACTGTCCCCCCAGTAGTTCCAGCCCCGGGAACCCCAGACCAGACCCCCCTCAGTTATACACACCACAGGAACGCCCTCAGTTATCCACACCACACCCCCATCTTACCACCCCTGGCCCAGGATCTTCGAGGGAGGACTGACCCCAGTAGTTCCAGCCCCGGGACCCCCAGGGCAGACCCCCCTATTTCAGCCAGGAACGCCCTCAGTTTATCCACACCACACCCCGATCTTTCGACCCCTGGGCCAGGATCTTCGAGGGAGGACTGCCCCCCAGTATTTCCAGCCCCGGGACCCCCAGGCCAGACACCCCTCTTTCAGCGAGGAACGCCCTCAGTTTATCCACACTACACCCACATCTTTCAAACCATGGACCAGGATCTTGGAGGGAGTACTGCCCCCCAGTAGTTCCAACCCCGGGACCCCCTGGCCAGACCCCCCTAATTCAGCCATGTATGCCCTCAGTTTATCCACACCACACCCCCATCTTTCGACCCCTTGGCCAGGATCTTCAAGTGAGGACTGACCCCCAGTAGTTCCATCCCCGGGACCCCCAGTCCAGACCCCCATCTTTCAGCCAGGATCGCCTCAGTTTATCCACACCACACCACCGTCTTTTGACCCCTGGGCCAGTATTTTCAATGGAGGACTGTCCCCCAGTAGTTCCAGCCCCAAGACCCCCAAGCCAGACCCCCCTATTTCAGCCAGGAACGCCCTCAGTTTATCCACACCACACCCCCATCTTTCGACCCCTGGGCCAGGATCTTCGAGGGAGGACAGCTCCCCAGTAGTTCCAGCCCCAAGACCCCCAGGCCAGACCCCCCTCTTTCAGCCTGGAACGCTCGCAGTTTATCCACACCACACCCCCATCTTTCGACCTCTGGGCCAGGATCTTCGAGGCAGTACTGCCCCCACAGTAGATCGAGCCCCGGGTCCCCCAGTCCAGACCCCCATGTTTCAGCCAGGAACGCCCTCAGTTTATCCACACACACCACCATCTTACCACCCCTGGGCCAGGATCTAATAGGGAGGACTGCCCCCCACTAGTTCCAACCCCGGGACCCCCAATCCAGACCACTCTATTTAAGCCAGGAACGCCCTCAGTTTATCCACACCACAAACCCATCTTTCGACCGCTTGGCCAGGATCTTCGAGGGAGGACAGCTCCCCAGTAGTTCCAGCACCGGGACCCCCAGGCTAGACCCCCCTGTTTCAGCCAGGAACGGTCTCAGTTTATCCACACCACACCACCATCTTAGCACCCCTGGGCTAGGATCTTCAAGGGAGGACTGCCACCCAGTAGTTCCAGCCCCAGGACCCCCAGGCCAGACCCCCCTGTTTCAGCCAGGAACGCCCTCAGTTTATCCACACCACACCCCCATATTTCGACCCCTGGGCCAGGATTTTCGAGGGAGTACTGCCCCACAGTAGTTCCAGCCCCGGGAACCCCAGGCCAGACACCCCTCTTTCAGGCAGGAACGCCCTCTGTTTATCCACACCACACCCCCATCTTTCGACCCCTGGTCCAGGATCTTCGAGGGAGGACTGGCCTCCCAGTAGTACCAGCCCCAGGACCCCCAGGCCAGACCCCACCCTTTCAGCCAGTAAAGCCCTCAGTTTATCCACACCACACCCCCATTTTTCGACTCCTGGGCCAGGATCTTCGAGGGAGGACTGCCCCCCAGTAGTTCAAGCCTCGGGACCCCCAGGCCAGACACCCTCTTTTAGCAAGGAACGACCTCAGTTTATCCTCAACACACTCGCATCTTTTGACCCCTGGGCCCGGATCTTCGAGGGAGGACTGACCCCCAATAGTTCCAGCCCCGGGACATCCAGGCCAGACCCCCCTCTTTCAGCCAAGAACGCCCTCAGTTTATCCACACCTCACCCCCATCTTACCATCCCTGGGCCAGGATCTTCGAGGCAGGACTGCGCCCTCAGTAGTTCCTGCCCCGGGACCCCCAGGCCAGACCCGCCTCTTTCAGCCAGGAACGCCCTCAGTTATCCACACCACACCTCCATCTTACCACCCCTGGCCCAGGATATTCGAGGGAGGACTGCCCCCCAGTAGTTCCAGCCCCGGGACCCCCAGGCCAAACCCCCCTCTTTCAGCCAGGAACGCCCTCAGTTTATCCACAACACACTCCCATCTTTCCGCCCCTGGGCCAGATTCTTCGAGGGAGGACTGCCCCCCAGTAGTTCCAGCCCCGGGACCCCCAAGCCAGACCCCCCTGTTTCAGTCAGGAACGGCCTCAGTTTATCCACACCACACCCCGATCTTTTGACCCCTGGGCAAGGATCTCCGAGGGAGGACTGACCCCTAGTATTTCCAGCTCCAGGACCCCCAGACCAGACCCCCCTCTTTCAGCCAGGAACGCCCTCAGTTTATCCACACCACACCCCTATCTTTCGACCCCTGGGCCAGGATCTTCGAGGGAGCACTGCCCCCCCAGTTGTTCCAACCCCGGGACCCCCTGGCCAGAACCCCCTCATTCAGCCATGAACGCCCTCAGTTTATCCAAACCACAGACCCCATCTTTCGACCCCTGGGCCCGGATCTTCGAGGGAGGACTGACCCCCAATAGTTCCAGCCCCGGGACATCCAGGCCAGACCCCCCTCTTTCAGCCAGGAACGCCCTCAGTTTATCCACACCTCACCCCCATCTTACCATCCCTGGGCCAGGATTTTCGAGGCAGGACTGCGCCCTCAGGAGTTCCTGCCCCAGGACCACCAGGCCAGACCCGCCTCTTTCAGCCAGGAACGCCCTCAGTTATCCACACCACACCTCCATCTTACCACCCCTGGCCCAGGATATTCGAGGAAGGACTGCCCCCCAGTAGTTCCAGCCCCGGGACCCCCAGGCCAGACCCCCCTCTTTCAGCCTGGAACGCTCTCAGGTTATCCACACCACGTCCCCATCTTTCAAACCCTGGCCCAGGATCTTCGAGGGGGGACTGCCCCTCCAGTAGTTCCAGCCCCGGGACCCCCAGGCCAGACCCCCGTATTTCAGCCAGGAACGCCCTCAGTTTATCCACACCACACCCCGATCTTTCGACCCCTGTGCCCGGATCTTCGAGGGAGGACTGCCCCCCAGTAGTTCCAGCCCCGGGTCCCCCAGGACAGACCCCCCTCTTTCAGCCAGGAACGCCCTCAGTTTATCCACACCACACACCCATCTTTCGAACCCTGGGCCAAGGTCTTGGAGGGAGGACTGCCCCCCAGTTGTTCCAACCCCGGGACCCCCTGGCCAGAACCCCCTCATTCAGCCATGAACGCCCTCAGTTTATCCAAACCACAGACCCCATCTTTCGACCCCTGGGCCAGGATCTTCAAGGGAGGACTGACCCCCAGTAGTTCCATCCCCGGGACCCCCAGTTCAGACCCCCATCTTTCAGCCAGGATCTCCTCAGTTTATCCACACCACACCACCATCTTTTGACCCCTGGGCCAGTATTTTCAAGGGAGGACTGCGCCCCAATAGATCCAGCCCCGGGACCCCCAAGCCAGACCCCCCTCTTTCAGCCAGGAAAGCCCTCAGTTTATCCACACCACACCCCCATCTTTTGACCCCTGGGCCAGGATCTTTGAGGGAGGACTGCCACCCAGTAGTTCCAGCCCCGGAACCCCCAGGGCAGACCCCCCTCTTTAAGCCAGGAATGCCCTCAGTTTATCCGCACCACAAACCCATCTTTCGACCCCTGGGCCAGGATCTTCGAGGGAGGACAGCCCCCCAGTAGTTCCTGCCCCGGGACTCCCAGGCCAGACCCCCCTCTTTCAGCCTGGAACGCTCGCAGTTTATCCACACCACACCCCCATCTTTCGACCCCTGTGCCAGGATCTTCGAGGGAGTACTGCCCCCACAGTAGATCCAGCCCTGGGTCCCCCAGGCCCGGCCCCCATCTTTCAGCCAGGAACGCCCTCAGTTTATCCACACACACCACCATCTTACAACCCCTGGGACAGGATCTTCTAGGTAGGACTGCCCTCCAGTAGTACCAACCCTGGGACCCCCAGCCCCGACCACCCTCTTTCAGCCAGGACCGCCCTCAGTTTATCCACACCACACCCACATCATTCGACTCATGGGCCAGGATCTTCGAGGGAGGACTGCCCCCCAGTAGATCCAGCCCCAGGACTCCCAGGCTAGACCCCCCTGTTTCAGCCAGGAACGGCCTCAGTTTATCCACACCACACCCCCGTCTTACCACCCCTGGGCCAGGATATTAGAGGGAAGACTGACCCCAGTAGTTCCAGCCCAGGGACCCCCAGGTCACACCGCCCCTCTTTCAGCCAGGAACGCCCTCATTGTATCCACACCACAACCCCATCTTTTGACCCCTGGGCTAGGATCTTCGAGGGAGGACTACCCCCCTGTACTTCCAGCCCCGGGACCCACAGGCCAGACCCCCCTCTTTCAGCCGGGAACGCCCTCAGTTTATCCACAACACACCCCCATTTTTCGACCCCTGGGACAGTATCTTCGAGGGAGGACTACCACCCAGTCGTTCCAGCACTGGGACCCACAGGCCAGACCCCGCTCTTACAGCCAGGAACGCCTCAGTTTATCCACACCACACTTCAATATTTCGACCACTGGGCCAGGATATTCGAGGGAGGTCTGCCTCCCAGTAGTACCAGCCCCGGGACCCCCAGGGCAGACCCCCCTCTTTCAGCCTGGAACGCTCTCAGGTTATCCACACCACGTCCCCATCTTTCGACCCCTGGGCCAGGATCTTCTAGGGAGGACTGCCCCCGCAGTAGTTCCAGTCCCGGAACCCCCAGTCCAGAGACCCCTCTTTCAGCCAGGATCGCCCTCAGTTTATCCACACCACACACTCATCTTTCGAATCCTGGGCCAGGATCTTCGAGGGAGGACTGACCCCCAGTAGTTCCAGCCCCTGGACACCCAGGCCAGACCCCCCTCTTTCAGCCAGGAACGCCCTCAGTTTATCCACTCCACACCCCTATCTTTCGACCCCTGAGCCAGGATCTTCGAGGGAGGACTGTCCCCCCAGTAGTTCCAGCCCCGGGAACCCCAGACCAGACCCCCCTCAGTTATACACACCACAGGAACGCCCTCAGTTATCCACACCACACCCCCATCTTACCACCCCTGGCCCAGGATCTTCGAGGGAGGACTGACCCCAGTAGTTCCAGCCCCGGGACCCCCAGGGCAGACCCCCCTATTTCAGCCAGGAACGCCCTCAGTTTATCCACACCACACCCCGATCTTTCGACCCCTGGGCCAGGATCTTCGAGGGAGGACTGCCCCCCAGTATTTCCAGCCCCGGGACCCCCAGGCCAGACACCCCTCTTTCAGCGAGGAACGCCCTCAGTTTATCCACACTACACCCACATCTTTCAAACCATGGACCAGGATCTTGGAGGGAGTACTGCCCCCCAGTAGTTCCAACCCCGGGACCCCCTGGCCAGACCCCCCTAATTCAGCCATGTATGCCCTCAGTTTATCCACACCACACCCCCATCTTTCGACCCCTTGGCCAGGATCTTCAAGTGAGGACTGACCCCCAGTAGTTCCATCCCCGGGACCCCCAGTCCAGACCCCCATCTTTCAGCCAGGATCGCCTCAGTTTATCCACACCACACCACCGTCTTTTGACCCCTGGGCCAGTATTTTCAATGGAGGACTGTCCCCCAGTAGTTCCAGCCCCAAGACCCCCAAGCCAGACCCCCCTATTTCAGCCAGGAACGCCCTCAGTTTATCCACACCACACCCCCATCTTTCGACCCCTGGGCCAGGATCTTCGAGGGAGGACAGCTCCCCAGTAGTTCCAGCCCCAAGACCCCCAGGCCAGACCCCCCTCTTTCAGCCTGGAACGCTCGCAGTTTATCCACACCACACCCCCATCTTTCGACCTCTGGGCCAGGATCTTCGAGGCAGTACTGCCCCCACAGTAGATCGAGCCCCGGGTCCCCCAGTCCAGACCCCCATGTTTCAGCCAGGAACGCCCTCAGTTTATCCACACACACCACCATCTTACCACCCCTGGGCCAGGATCTAATAGGGAGGACTGCCCCCCACTAGTTCCAACCCCGGGACCCCCAATCCAGACCACTCTATTTAAGCCAGGAACGCCCTCAGTTTATCCACACCACAAACCCATCTTTCGACCGCTTGGCCAGGATCTTCGAGGGAGGACAGCTCCCCAGTAGTTCCAGCACCGGGACCCCCAGGCTAGACCCCCCTGTTTCAGCCAGGAACGGTCTCAGTTTATCCACACCACACCACCATCTTAGCACCCCTGGGCTAGGATCTTCAAGGGAGGACTGCCACCCAGTAGTTCCAGCCCCAGGACCCCCAGGCCAGACCCCCCTGTTTCAGCCAGGAACGCCCTCAGTTTATCCACACCACACCCCCATATTTCGACCCCTGGGCCAGGATTTTCGAGGGAGTACTGCCCCACAGTAGTTCCAGCCCCGGGAACCCCAGGCCAGACACCCCTCTTTCAGGCAGGAACGCCCTCTGTTTATCCACACCACACCCCCATCTTTCGACCCCTGGTCCAGGATCTTCGAGGGAGGACTGGCCTCCCAGTAGTACCAGCCCCAGGACCCCCAGGCCAGACCCCACCCTTTCAGCCAGTAAAGCCCTCAGTTTATCCACACCACACCCCCATTTTTCGACTCCTGGGCCAGGATCTTCGAGGGAGGACTGCCCCCCAGTAGTTCAAGCCTCGGGACCCCCAGGCCAGACACCCTCTTTTAGCAAGGAACGACCTCAGTTTATCCTCAACACACTCGCATCTTTTGACCCCTGGGCCCGGATCTTCGAGGGAGGACTGACCCCCAATAGTTCCAGCCCCGAGACATCCAGGCCAGACCCCCCTCTTTCAGCCAAGAACGCCCTCAGTTTATCCACACCTCACCCCCATCTTACCATCCCTGGGCCAGGATCTTCGAGGCAGGACTGCGCCCTCAGTAGTTCCTGCCCCGGGACCCCCAGGCCAGACCCGCCTCTTTCAGCCAGGAACGCCCTCAGTTATCCACACCACACCTCCATCTTACCACCCCTGGCCCAGGATATTCGAGGGAGGACTGCCCCCCAGTAGTTCCAGCCCCGGGACCCCCAGGCCAAACCCCCCTCTTTCAGCCAGGAACGCCCTCAGTTTATCCACAACACACTCCCATCTTTCCGCCCCTGGGCCAGATTCTTCGAGGGAGGACTGCCCCCCAGTAGTTCCAGCCCCGGGACCCCCAAGCCAGACCCCCCTGTTTCAGTCAGGAACGGCCTCAGTTTATCCACACCACACCCCGATCTTTTGACCCCTGGGCAAGGATCTCCGAGGGAGGACTGACCCCTAGTATTTCCAGCTCCAGGACCCCCAGACCAGACCCCCCTCTTTCAGCCAGGAACGCCCTCAGTTTATCCACACCACACCCCTATCTTTCGACCCCTGGGCCAGGATCTTCGAGGGAGCACTGCCCCCCCAGTTGTTCCAACCCCGGGACCCCCTGGCCAGAACCCCCTCATTCAGCCATGAACGCCCTCAGTTTATCCAAACCACAGACCCCATCTTTCGACCCCTGGGCCAGGATCTTCAAGGGAGGACTGACCCCCAGTAGTTCCATCCCCGGGACCCCCAGTTCAGACCCCCATCTTTCAGCCAGGATCTCCTCAGTTTATCCACACCACACCACCATCTTTTGACCCCTGGGCCAGTATTTTCAAGGGAGGACTGCGCCCCAATAGATCCAGCCCCGGGACCCCCAAACCAGACCCCCCTCTTTCAGCCAGGAAAGCCCTCAGTTTATCCACACCACACCCCCATTTTTGACCCCTGGGCCAGGATCTTTGAGGGAGGACTGCCACCCAGTAGTTCCAGCCCCGGAACCTCCAGGGCAGACCCCCCTCTTTAAGCCAGGAATGCCCTCAGTTTATCCACACGACAAACCCATCTTTCGACCCCTGGGCCAGGATCTTCGAGGGAGGACAGCCCCCCAGTAGTTCCAGCCCCGGGACTCCCAGGCCAGACCCCCCTCTTTCAGCCTGGAACGCTCGCAGTTTATCCACACCACACCCCCATCTTTCGATCCCTGTGCCAGGATCTTCGAGGGAGTACTGCCCCCACAGTAGATCCAGCCCTGGGTCCCCCAGGCCCGGCCCCCATCTTTCAGCCAGGAACGCCCTCAGTTTATCCACACACACCACCATCTTACAACCCCTGGGACAGGATCTTCTAGGTAGGACTGCCCTCCAGTAGTACCAACCATGGGACCCCCAGGCCCGACCACCCTCTTTCAGCCAGGACCGCCCTCAGTTTATCCACACCACACCCACATCATTCGACTCATGGGCCAGGATCTTCGAGGGAGGACTGCCCCCCAGTAGATCCAGCCCCAGGACTCCCAGGCTAGACCCCCCTGTTTCAGCCAGGAACGGCCTCAGTTTATCCACACCACACCCCCGTCTTACCACCCCTGGGCCAGGATATTAGAGGGAAGACTGCCCCCCAGTAGTTCCAGCCCAGGGACCCCCAGGTCACACCCCCCCCTCTTTCAGCCAGGAACGCCCTCATTGTATCCACACCACAACCCCATCTTTTGACCCCTGGGCTAGGATCTTCGAGGGAGGACTACCCCCCTGTACTTCCAGCCCCGGGACCCACAGGCCAGACCCCCCTCTTTCAGCCGGGAACGCCCTCAGTTTATCCACAACACACCCCCATTTTTCGACCCCTGGGACAGTATCTTCGAGGGAGGACTACCACCCAGTAGTTCCAGCACTGGGACCCACAGGCCAGACCCCGCTCTTACAGCCAGGAACGCCTCAGTTTATCCACACCACACTTCAATATTTCGACCACTGGGCCAGGATATTCGAGGGAGGTCTGCCTCCCAGTAGTACCAGCCCCGGGACCCCCAGGGCAGACCCCCCTCTTTCAGCCTGGAACGCTCTCAGGTTATCCACACCACGTCCCCATCTTTCGACCCCTGGGCCAGGATCTTCTAGGGAGGACTGCCCCCGCAGTAGTTCCAGTCCCGGAACCCCCAGTCCAGAGACCCCTCTTTCAGCCAGGATCGCCCTCAGTTTATCCACACCACACACTCATCTTTCGAATCCTGGGCCAGGATCTTCGAGGGAGGACTGACCCCCAGTAGTTCCAGCCCCTGGACACCCAGGCCAGACCCCCCTCTTTCAGCCAGGAACGCCCTCAGTTTATCCACTCCACACCCCTATCTTTCGACCCCTGAGCCAGGATCTTCGAGGGAGGACTGTCCCCCCAGTAGTTCCAGCCCCGGGAACCCCAGACCAGACCCCCCTCAGTTATACACACCACAGGAACGCCCTCAGTTAACCACACCACACCCCCATCTTACCACCCCTGGCCCAGGATCTTCGAGGGAGGACTGACCCCAGTAGTTCCAGCCCCGGGACCCCCAGGGCAGACCCCCCTATTTCAGCCAGGAACGCCCTCAGTTTATCCACACCACACCCCGATCTTTCGACCCCTGGGCCAGGATCTTCGAGGGAGGACTGCCCCCCAGTATTTCCAGCCCCGGGACCCCCAGGCCAGACACCCCTCTTTCAGCGAGGAACGCCCTCAGTTTATCCACACTACACCCACATCTTTCAAACCATGGACCAGGATCTTGGAGGGAGTACTGCCCCCCAGTAGTTCCAACCCCGGGACCCCCTGGCCAGACCCCCCTAATTCAGCCATGTATGCCCTCAGTTTATCCACACCACACCCCCATCTTTCGACCCCTTGGCCAGGATCTTCAAGTGAGGACTGACCCCCAGTAGTTCCATCCCCGGGACCCCCAGTCCAGACCCCCATCTTTCAGCCAGGATCGCCTCAGTTTATCCACACCACACCACCATCTTTTGACCCCTGGGCCAGTATTTTCAAGGGAGGACTGCGCCCCAGTAGATCCAGCCCGGGGACCCCCATGCCAGACACCCCTCTTTCAGCCCGGAATGCCCTGAGTTTATCCACACCACACTCCCGTCATTCGACCCCTGTGCCAGGATCTTCGAGGGAGGACTGTCCCCCAGTAGTTCCAGCCCCAAGACCCCCAAGCCAGACCCCCCTATTTCAGCCAGGAACGCCCTCAGTTTATCCACACCACACCCCCATCTTTCGACCCCTGGGCCAGGATCTTCGAGGGAGGACAGCTCCCCAGTAGTTCCAGCCCCAAGACCCCCAGGCCAGACCCCCCTCTTTCAGCCTGGAACGCTCGCAGTTTATCCACACCACACCCCCATCTTTCGACCTCTGGGCCAGGATCTTCGAGGCAGTACTGCCCCCACAGTAGATCGAGCCCCGGGTCCCCCAGTCCAGACCCCCATGTTTCAGCCAGGAACGCCCTCAGTTTATCCACACACACCACCATCTTACCACCCCTGGGCCAGGATCTAATAGGGAGGACTGCCCCCCACTAGTTCCAACCCCGGGACCCCCAGGCCAGACCACTCTATTTAAGCCAGGAACGCCCTCAGTTTATCCACACCACAAACCCATCTTTCGACCGCTTGGCCAGGATCTTCGAGGGAGGACAGCTCCCCAGTAGTTCCAGCACCGGGACCCCCAGGCTAGACCCCCCTGTTTCAGCCAGGAACGGTCTCAGTTTATCCACACCACACCACCATCTTACCACCCCTGGGCTAGGATCTTCAAGGGAGGACTGCCACCCAGTAGTTCCAGCCCCAGGACCCCCAGGCCAGACCCCCCTGTTTCAGCCAGGAACGCCCTCAGTTTATCCACAACACACCCCCATATTTCGACCCCTGGGCCAGGATTTTCGAGGGAGTACTGCCCCACAGTAGTTCCAGCCCCGGGAACCCCAGGCCAGACACCCCTCTTTCAGCCCGGAACGCCCTCTGTTTATCCACACCACACCCCCATCTTTCGACCCCTGGCCCAGGATCTTCGAGGGAGGACTGGCCTCCCAGTAGTACCAGCCCCAGGACCCCCAGGCCAGACCCCACCCTTTCAGCCAGTAACGCCCTCAGTTTATCCACACCACACCCCCATTTTTCGACTCCTGGGCCAGGATCTTCGAGGGAGGACTGCCCCCCAGTAGTTCCAGCCCCGGGACCCCCAGGCCAGACACCCTCTTTTAGCAAGGAACGACCTCAGTTTATCCTCACCACACTCCCATCTTTTGACCCCTGGGCCCGGATCTTCGAGGGAGGACTGACCCCCAATAGTTCCGCCCCGGTACATCCAGGCCAGACCCCCCTCTTTCAGCCAGGAACGCCCTCAGTTTATCCACACCTCACCCCCATCTTACCATCCCTGGGCCAGGATCTTCGAGGCAGGACTGCGCCCTCAGTAGTTCCTGCCCCGGGACCCCCAGGCCAGACCCGCCTCTTTCAGCCAGGAACGCCCTCAGTTATCCACACCACACCTCCATCTTACCACCCCTGGCCCAGGATATTCGAGGGACTACTGCCCCCCAGTAGTTCCAGCCCCGGGACCCCCAGGCCAGACCCCCCTCTTTCAGCCAGGAACGCCCTCAGTTTATCCACAACACACTCCCATCTTTCTGCCCCTGGGCCAGATTCTTCGAGGGAGGACTGACCCCAGTAGTTCCAGCCCTGGGACCCCCAAGCCAGACCCCCCTGTTTCAGTCAGGAACGGCCTCAGTTTATCCACACCACACCCCGATCTTTCGACCCCTGGGCAAGGATCTCCGAGGGAGGACTGACCCCTAGTATTTCCAGCTCCAGGACCCCCAGACCAGACCCCCCTCTTTCAGCCAGGAACGCCCTCAGTTTATCCACACCACACCCCTATTTTTCGACCCCTGGGCCAGGATCTTCGAGGGAGCACTGCCCCCCCAGTTGTTCCAACCCCGGGACCCCCTGGCCAGAACCCCCTCATTCAGCCATGAACGCCCTCAGTTTATCCAAACCACAGACCCCATCTTTCGACCCCTGGGCCAGGATCTTCAAGGGAGGACTGACCCCCAGTAGTTCCATCCCCGGGACCCCCAGTTCAGACCCCCATCTTTCAGCCAGGATCTCCTCAGTTTATCCACACCACACCACCATCTTTTGACCCCTGGGCCAGTATTTTCAAGGGAGGACTGCGCCCCAATAGATCCAGCCCCGGGACCCCCAAGCCAGACCCCCCTCTTTCAGCCAGGAAAGCCCTCAGTTTATCCACCCCACACCCCCATCTTTTGACCCCTGGGCCAGGATCTTTGAGGGAGGACTGCCACCCAGTAGTTCCAGCCCCGGAACCCCCAGGGCAGACCCCCCTCTTTAAGCCAGGAATGCCCTCAGTTTATCCACACCACAAACCCATCTTTCAACCCCTGGGCCAGGATCTTCGAGGGAGGACAGCCCCCCAGTAGTTCCAGCCCCGGGACTCCCAGGCCAGACCCCCCTCTTTCAGCCTGGAACGCTCGCAGTTTATCCACACCACACCCCCATCTTTCGACCCCTGTGCCAGGATCTTCGAGGGAGTACTGCCCCCACAGTAGATCCAGCCCTGGGTCCCCCAGGCCCGGCCCCCATCTTTCAGCCAGGAACGCCCTCAGTTTATCCACACACACCACCATCTTACAACCCCTGGGACAGGATCTTCTAGGTAGGACTGCCCTCCAGTAGTACCAACCCTGGGAACCCAGGCCCGACCACCCTCTTTCAGCCAGGACCGCCCTCAGTTTATCCACACCACACCCACATCATTCGACTCATGGGCCAGGATCTTCGAGGGAGGACTACCCCCCAGTAGATCCAGCCCCAGGACTCCCAGGCTAGACCCCCCTGTTTCAGCCAGGAACGGCCTCAGTTTATCCACACCACACCCCCGTCTTACCACCCCTGGGCCAGGATATTAGAGGGAAGACTGCCCCCCAGTAGTTCCAGCCCAGGGACCCCCAGGTCACACCCCCCCTCTTTCAGCCAGGAACGCCCTCATTGTATCCACACCACAACCCCATCTTTTGACCCCTGGGCTAGGATCTTCGAGGGAGGACTACCCCTCTGTACTTCCAGCCCCGGGACCCACAGGCCAGACCCCCCTCTTTCAGCCGGGAACGCCCTCAGTTTATCCACAACACACCCCCATTTTTCGACCCCTGGGACAGTATCTTCGAGGGAGGACTACCACCCAGTAGTTCCAGCACTGGGACCCACAGGCCAGACCCCGCTCTTACAGCCAGGAACGCCTCAGTTTATCCACACCACACTTCAATATTTCGACCACTGGGCCAGGATATTCGAGGGAGGTCTGCCTCCCAGTAGTACCAGCCCCGGGACCCCCAGGGCAGACCCCCCTCTTTCAGCCTGGAACGCTCTCAGGTTATCCACACCACGTCCCCATCTTTCGACCCCTGGGCCAGGATCTTCTAGGGAGGACTGCCCCCGCAGTAGTTCCAGTCCCGGAACCCCCAGTCCAGAGACCCCTCTTTCAGCCAGGATCGCCCTCAGTTTATCCACACCACACACTCATCTTTCGAATCCTGGGCCAGGATCTTCGAGGGAGGACTGACCCCCAGTAGTTCCAGCCCCTGGACACCCAGGCCAGACCCCCCTCTTTCAGCCAGGAACGCCCTCAGTTTATCCACTCCACACCCCTATCTTTCGACCCCTGAGCTAGGATCTTCGAGGGAGGACTGTCCCCCCAGTAGTTCCAGCCCCGGGAACCCCAGACCAGACCCCCCTCAGTTATACACACCACAGGAACGCCCTCAGTTAACCACACCACACCCCCATCTTACCACCCCTGGCCCAGGATCTTCGAGGGAGGACTGACCCCAGTAGTTCCAGCCCCGGGACCCCCAGGGCAGACCCCCCTATTTCAGCCAGGAACGCCCTCAGTTTATCCACACCACACCCCGATCTTTCGACCCCTGGGCCAGGATCTTCGAGGGAGGACTGCCCCCCAGTATTTCCAGCCCCGGGACCCCCAGGCCAGACACCCCTCTTTCAGCGAGGAACGCCCTCAGTTTATCCACACTACACCCACATCTTTCAAACCATGGACCAGGATCTTGGAGGGAGTACTGCCCCCCAGTAGTTCCAACCCCGGGACCCCCTGGCCAGACCCCCCTAATTCAGCCATGTATGCCCTCAGTTTATCCACACCACACCCCCATCTTTCGACCCCTTGGCCAGGATCTTCAAGTGAGGACTGACCCCCAGTAGTTCCATCCCCGGGACCCCCAGTCCAGACCCCCATCTTTCAGCCAGGATCGCCTCAGTTTATCCACACCACACCACCATCTTTTGACCCCTGGGCCAGTATTTTCAAGGGAGGACTGCGCCCCAGTAGATCCAGCCCGGGGACCCCCATGCCAGACACCCCTCTTTCAGCCCGGAACGCCCTGAGTTTATCCACACCACACTCCCGTCATTCGACCCCTGTGCCAGGATCTTCGAGGGAGGACTGTCCCCCAGTAGTTCCAGCCCCAAGACCCCCAAGCCAGACCCCCCTATTTCAGCCAGGAACGCCCTCAGTTTATCCACACCACACCCCCATCTTTCGACCCCTGGGCCAGGATCTTCGAGGGAGGACAGCTCCCCAGTAGTTCCAGCCCCAAGACCCCCAGGCCAGACCCCCCTCTTTCAGCCTGGAACGCTCGCAGTTTATCCACACCACACCCCCATCTTTCGACCTCTGGGCCAGGATCTTCGAGGCAGTACTGCCCCCACAGTAGATCGAGCCCCGGGTCCCCCAGTCCAGACCCCCATCTTTCAGCCAGGAACGCCCTCAGTTTATCCACACACACCACCATCTTACCACCCTTGGGCCAGGATCTAATAGGGAGGACTGCCCCCCACTAGTTCCAACCCCGGGACCCCCAGGCCAGACCACTCTATTTAAGCCAGGAACGCCCTCAGTTTATCCACACCACAAACCCATCTTTCGACCGCTTGGCCAGGATCTTCGAGGGAGGACAGCTCCCCAGTAGTTCCAGCACCGGGACCCCCAGGCTAGACCCCCCTGTTTCAGCCAGGAACGGTCTCAGTTTATCCACACCACACCACCATCTTACCACCCCTGGGCTAGGATCTTCAAGGGAGGACTGCCACCCAGTAGTTCCAGCCCCAGGACCCCCAGGCCAGACCCCCCTGTTTCAGCCAGGAACGCCCTCAGTTTATCCACAACACACCCCCATATTTCGACCCCTGGGCCAGGATTTTCGAGGGAGTACTGCCCCACAGTAGTTCCAGCCCCGGGAACCCCAGGCCAGACACCCCTCTTTCAGCCCGGAACGCCCTCTGTTTATCCACACCACACCCCCATCTTTCGACCCCTGGCCCAGGATCTTCGAGGGAGGACTGGCCTCCCAGTAGTACCAGCCCCAGGACCCCCAGGCCAGACCCCACCCTTTCAGCCAGTAACGCCCTCAGTTTATCCACACCACACCCCCATTTTTCGACTCCTGGGCCAGGATCTTCGAGGGAGGACTGCCCCCCAGTAGTTCCAGCCCCGGGACCCCCAGGCCAGACACCCTCTTTTAGCAAGGAACGACCTCAGTTTATCCTCACCACACTCCCATCTTTTGACCCCTGGGCCCGGATCTTCGAGGGAGGACTGACCCCCAATAGTTCCGCCCCGGTACATCCAGGCCAGACCCCCCTCTTTCAGCCAGGAACGCCCTCAGTTTATCCACACCTCACCCCCATCTTACCATCCCTGGGCCAGGATCTTCGAGGCAGGACTGCGCCCTCAGTAGTTCCTGCCCCGGGACCCCCAGGCCAGACCCGCCTCTTTCAGCCAGGAACGCCCTCAGTTATCCACACCACACCTCCATCTTACCACCCCTGGCCCAGGATATTCGAGGGAGTACTGCCCCCCAGTAGTTCCAGCCCCGGGACCCCCAGGCCAAACCCCCCTCTTTCAGCTAGGAACGCCCTCAGTTTATCCACAACACACTCCCATCTTTCTGCCCCTGGGCCAGATTCTTCGAGGGAGGACTGACCCCAGTAGTTCCAGCCCCGGGACCCCCAAGCCAGACCCCCCTGTTTCAGTCAGGAACGGCCTCAGTTTATCCACACCACACCCCGATCTTTCGACCCCTGGGCAAGGATCTCCGAGGGAGGACTGACCCCTAGTATTTCCAGCTCCAGGACCCCCAGACCAGACCCCCCTCTTTCAGCCAGGAACGCCCTCAGTTTATCCACACCACACCCCTATCTTTCGACCCCTGGGCCAGGATCTTCGAGGGAGCACTGCCCCCCCAGTTGTTCCAACCCCGGGACCCCCTGGCCAGAACCCCCTCATTCAGCCATGAACGCCCTCAGTTTATCCAAACCACAGACCCCATCTTTCGACCCCTGGGCCAGGATCTTCAAGGGAGGACTGACCCCCAGTAGTTCCATCCCCGGGACCCCCAGTTCAGACCCCCATCTTTCAGCCAGGATCTCCTCAGTTTATCCACACCACACCACCATCTTTTGACCCCTGGGCCAGTATTTTCAAGGGAGGACTGCGCCCCAATAGATCCAGCCCCGGGACCCCCAAGCCAGACCCCCCTCTTTCAGCCAGGAAAGCCCTCAGTTTATCCACCCCACACCCCCATCTTTTGACTCCTGGGCCAGGATCTTTGAGGGAGGACTGCCACCCAGTAGTTCCAGCCCCGGAACCCCCAGGGCAGACCCCCCTCTTTAAGCCAGGAATGCCCTCAGTTTATCCACACCACAAACCCATCTTTCAACCCCTGGGCCAGGATCTTCGAGGGAGGACAGCCCCCCAGTAGTTCCAGCCCCGGGACTCCCAGGCCAGACCCCCCTCTTTCAGCCTGGAACGCTCGCAGTTTATCCACACCACACCCCCATCTTTCGACCCCTGTGCCAGGATCTTCGAGGGAGTACTGCCCCCACAGTAGATCCAGCCCTGGGTCTCCCAGGCCCGGCCCCCATCTTTCAGCTAGGAACGCCCTCAGTTTATCCACACACACCACCATCTTACAACCCCTGGGACAGGATCTTCTAGGTAGGACTGCCCTCCAGTAGTACCAACCCTGGGAACCCAGGCCCGACCACCCTCTTTCAGCCAGGACCGCCCTCAGTTTATCCACACCACACCCACATCATTCGACTCATGGGCCAGGATCTTCGAGGGAGGACTGCCCCCCAGTAGATCCAGCCCCAGGACTCCCAGGCTAGACCCCCCTGTTTCAGCCAGGAACGGCCTCAGTTTATCCACACCACACCCCCGTCTTACCACCCCTGGGCCAGGATATTAGAGGGAAGACTGCCCCCCAGTAGTTCCAGCCCAGGGACCCCCAGGTCACACCCCCCCTCTTTCAGCCAGGAACGCCCTCATTGTATCCACACCACAACCCCATCTTTTGACCCCTGGGCTAGGATCTTCGAGGGAGGACACTACCCCCCTGTACTTCCAGCCCCGGGACCCACAGGCCAGACCCCCCTCTTTCAGCCGGGAACGCCCTCAGTTTATCCACAACACACCCCCATTTTTCGACCCCTGGGACAGTATCTTCGAGGGAGGACTACCACCCAGTAGTTCCAGCACTGGGACCCACAGGCCAGACCCCGCTCTTACAGCCAGGAACGCCTCAGTTTATCCACACCACACTTCAATATTTCGACCACTGGGCCAGGATATTCGAGGGAGGTCTGCCTCCCAGTAGTACCAGCCCCGGGACCCCCAGGGCAGACCCCCCTCTTTCAGCCTGGAACGCTCTCAGGTTATCCACACCACGTCCCCATCTTTCGACCCCTGGGCCAGGATCTTCTAGGGAGGACTGCCCCCGCAGTAGTTCCAGTCCCGGAACCCCCAGTCCAGAGACCCCTCTTTCAGCCAGGATCGCCCTCAGTTTATCCACACCACACACTCATCTTTCGAATCCTGGGCCAGGATCTTCGAGGGAGGACTGACCCCCAGTAGTTCCAGCCCCTGGACACCCAGGCCAGACCCCCCTCTTTCAACCAGGAACGCCCTCAGTTTATCCACTCCACACCCCTATCTTTCGACCCCTGAGCCAGGATCTTCGAGGGAGGACTGTCCCCCCAGTAGTTCCAGCCCCGGGAACCCCAGACCAGACCCCCCTCAGTTATACACACCACAGGAACGCCCTCAGTTATCCACACCACACCCCCAACTTACCACCCCTGGCCCAGGATCTTCGAGGGAGGACTGACCCCAGTAGTTCCAGCCCCGGGACCCCCAGGTCAGACCCCCCTATTTCAGCCAGGAACGCCCTCAGTTTATCCACACCACACCCCGATCTTTCGACCCCTGGGCCAGGATCTTCGAGGGAGGACTGCCCCCCAGTATTTCCAGCCCCGGGACCCCCAGGCCAGACACCCCTCTTTCAGCGAGGAACGCCCTCAGTTTATCCACACTACACCCACATCTTTCAAACCATGGACCAGGATCTTGGAGGGAGGACTGCCCCCCAGTAGTTCCAACCCCGGGACCCCCTGGCCAGAACCCCCTAATTCAGCCATGTATGCCCTCAGTTTATCCACACCACACCCCCATCTTTCGACCCCTTGGCCAGGATCTTCAAGTGAGGACTGACCCCCAGTAGTTCCATCCCCGGGACCCCCAGTCCAGACCCCCATCTTTCAGCCAGGATCGCCTCAGTTTATCCACACCACACCACCGTCTTTTGACCCCTGGGCCAGTATTTTCAAGGGAGGACTGCGCCCCAGTAGATCCAGCCCGGGGACCCCCATGCCAGACACCCCTCTTTCAGCCCGGAACGCCCTGAGTTTATCCACACCACACTCCCGTCATTCGACCCCTGTGCCAGGATCTTCGAGGGAGGACTGTCCCCCAGTAGTTCCAGCCCCAAGACCCCCAAGCCAGACCCCCCTATTTCAGCCAGGAACGCCCTCAGTTTATCCACACCACACCCCCATCTTTCGACCCCTGGGCCAGGATCTTCGAGGGAGGACAGCTCCCCAGTAGTTCCAGCCCCAAGACCCCCAGGCCAGACCCCCCTCTTTCAGCCTGGAACGCTCGCAGTTTATCCACACCACACCCCCATCTTTCAACCTCTGGGCCAGGATCTTCGAGGCAGTACTGCCCCCACAGTAGATCGAGCCCCGGGTCCCCCAGTCCAGACCCCCATCTTTCAGCCAGGAACGCCCTCAGTTTATCCACACACACCACCATCTTACCACCCCTGGGCCAGGATCTAATAGGGAGGACTGCCCCCCACTAGTTCCAACCCCGGGACCCCCAGGCCAGACCACTCTATTTAAGCCAGGAACGCCCTCAGTTTATCCACACCACAAACCCATCTTTCGACTGCTTGGCCAGGATCTTCGAGGGAGGACAGCTCCCCAGTAGTTCCAGCACCGGGACCCCCAGGCTAGACCCCCCTGTTTCAGCCAGGAACGGTCTCAGTTTATCCACACCACACCACCATCTTACCACCCCTGGGCTAGGATCTTCAAGGGAGGACTGCCACCCAGTAGTTCCAGCCCCAGGACCCCCAGGCCAGACCCCCCTGTTTCAGCCAGGAACGCCCTCAGTTTATCCACACCACACCCCCATATTTCGACCCCTGGGCCAGGATTTTCGAGGGAGTACTGCCCCACAGTAGTTCCAGCCCCGGGAACCCCAGGCCAGTCCCCCCCTCTTTCAGGCAGGAACGCCCTCTGTTTATCCATACCACACCCCCATCTTTCGACCCCTGGCCCAGGATCTTCGAGGGAGGACTGGCCTCCCAGTAGTACCAGCCCCAGGACCCCCAGGCCAGACCCCACCCTTTCAGCCAGTAACGCCCTCAGTTTATCCACACCACACCCCCATTTTTCGACTCCTGGGCCAGGATCTTCGAGGGAGGACTGCCCCCCAGTAGTTCCAGCCCCGGGACCCCCAGGCCAGACACCCTATTTTAGCAAGGAACGACCTCAGTTTATCCTCACCACACTCCCATCTTTTGACCCCTGGGCCCGGATCTTCGAGGGAGGACTGACCCCCAATAGTTCCAGCCCCGGACATCCAGGCCAGACCCCCCTCTTTCAGCCAGGAACGCCCTCAGTTTATCCACACCTCACCCCCATCTTACCATCCCTGGGCCAGGATCTTCGAGGCAGGACTGCGCCCTCAGTAGTTCCTGCCCCGGGACCCCCAGGCCAGACCCGCCTCTATCACCCAGGAACGCCCTCAGTTATCCACACCACACCTACATCTTACCACCCCTGGCCCAGGATATTCGAGGGAGGACTGCCCCCCAGTAGTTCCAGCCCCGGGACCCCCCAGGCCAGACCCCCCTCTTTCAGCCAGGAACGCCCTCAGTTTATCCACAACACACTCCCATCTTTCCGCCCCTGGGCCAGATTCTTCGAGGGAGGACTGCCCCCCAGTAGTTCCAGCCCCGGGACCCCCAAGCCAGACCCCCCTGTTTCAGTCAGGAACGGCCTCAGTTTATCCACACCACACCCCCCATATTTCGACCCCTGGGCCAGGATTTTCGAGGGAGTACTGCCCCACAGTAGTTCCAGCCCCGGGAACCCCAGGCCAGTCCCCCCTCTTTCAGGCAGGAACGCCCTCTGTTTATCCACACCACACCCCCATCTTTCGACCCCTGGCCCAGGATCTTCGAGGGAGGACTGGCCTCCCAGTAGTACCAGCCCCAGGACCCCCAGGCCAGACCCCACCCTTTCAGCCAGTAACGCCCTCAGTTTATCCACACCACACCCCGATCTTTCGACCCCTGTGCCCGGATCTTCGAGGGAGGACTGCCCCCCAGTAGTTCCAGCCCCGGGACCCCCAGGACAGACCCCCCTCTTTCAGCCAGGAACGCCCTCAGTTTATCCACACCACACACCCATCTTTCGAACCCTGGGCCAGGATCTTGGAGGGAGGACTGCCCCCCAGTTGTTCCAACCCCGGGACCCCCTGGCCAGAACCCCCTCATTCAGCCATGAACGCCCTCAGTTTATCCAAACCACAGACCCCATCTTTCGACCCCTGGGCCAGGATCTTCAAGGGAGGACTGACCCCCAGTAGTTCCATCCCCGGGACCCCCAGTTCAGACCCCCATCTTTCAGCCAGGATCTCCTCAGTTTATCCACACCACACCACCATCTTTTGACCCCTGGGCCAGTATTTTCAAGGGAGGACTGCGCCCCAATAGATCCAGCCCCGGGACCCCCAAGCCAGACCCCCCTCTTTCAGCCAGGAAAGCCCTCAGTTTATCCACACCACACCCCCATCTTTTGACCCCTGGGCCAGGATCTTTGAGGGAGGACTGCCACCCAGTAGTTCCAGCCCCGGAACCCCCAGGGCAGACCCCCCTCTTTAAGCCAGGAATGCCCTCAGTTTATCCACACCACAAACCCATCTGTCGACCCCTGGGCCAGGATCTTCGAGGGAGGACAGCCCCCCCAGTAGTTCCAGCCCCGGGACTCCCAGGCCAGACCCCCCTGTTTCAGCCAGGAACGGCCTCAGTTTATCCACACCACACCCCCGTCTTACCACCCCTGGGCCAGGATATTAGAGGGAAGACTGCCCCCCAGTAGTTCCAGCCCAGGGACCCCCAGGTCACACCCCCCCCTCTTTCAGCCAGGAACGCCCTCATTGTATCCACCCCACAACCCCATCTTTTGACCCCTGGGCTAGGATCTTCGAGGGAGGATTACCCCCCTGTACTTCCAGCCCCGGGACCCACAGGCCAGACCCCCCTCTTTCAGCCGGGAACGCCCTCAGTTTATCCACAACACACCCCCCATTTTTCGACCCCCTGGGACAGTATCTTCGAGGGAGGACTACCACCCAGTAGTTCCAGCACTGGGACCCACAGGCCAGACCCCGCTCTTACAGCCAGGAACGCCTCAGTTTATCCACACCACACTTCAATATTTCGACCACTGCGCCAGGATATTCGAGGGAGGTCTGCCTCCCAGTAGTACCAGCCCCGGGACCCCCAGGGCAGACCCCCCTCTTTCAGCCTGGAACGCTCTCAGGTTATCCACACCACGTCCCCATCTTTCGACCCCTGGGCCAGGATCTTCTAGGGAGGACTGCCCCCGCAGTAGTTCCAGTCCCGGAACCCCCAGTCCAGAGACCCTCTTTCAGCCAGGATCGCCCTCAGTTTATCCACACCACACACTCATCTTTCGAATCCTGGGCCAGGATCTTCGAGGGAGGGACTGACCCCCAGTAGTTCCAGCCCCTGGACACCCAGGCCAGACCCCCCTCTTTCAGCCAGGAACGCCCTCAGTTTATCCACTCCACACCCCCTATCTTTCGACCCCTGAGCCAGGATCTTCGAGGGAGGACTGTCCGCCCAGTAGTTCCAGCCCCGGGAACCCCAGACCAGACCCCCCTCAGTTATACACACCACAGGAACGCCCTCAGTTAACCACATCACACCCCCCATCTTACCACCCCTGGCCCAGGATCTTCGAGGGAGGACTGACCCCAGTAGTTCCAGCCCCGGGACCCCCAGGGCAGACCCCCCTATTTCAGCCAGGAACGCCCTCAGTTTATCCACACCACACCCCGATCTTTCGACCCCTGGGCCAGGATCTTCGAGGGAGGACTGCCCCCCAGTATTTCCAGCCCCGGGACCCCCAGGCCAGACACCCCTCTTTCAGCGAGGAACGCCCCCTC